>JAQMWT010000037.1:0-248261 GCA_029834535.1 Chrysophaeum taylorii | reverse complement strand
AGATCATCCACAAGTTGGCTATGTTAAGATCGACTTCGCTTTATGTTTCAGAAGTGCATGGAACCGACATCTCGTTATCTGAGCATGCTCGAGTGGAACCAGACGAACCTGATCACTCCACCGTGTTCAATGATCGAGCTGAGCCAAAGCTCCGCGCTCACGAGCCGCATAGACAAAGATGTACGTTATACCCATACACATGTAGCAGCTAATTTACCCGCTCTCCCTGTCTCATTACAACATCGCGCGCGACAAGCGGTGGAACTTCGCTCTCTCGCATTTCCCCTCAAGCGATACCATGAAAACAGGGATCTACTGGCATATTACAACTACCTACTCCAAAGAGTTTTACCAGATCGCCCGCGGATTCGCCCTTTGGTTCTCAATCTTCGGAAACAGAACAAGTTTGTTCAGCAAAACACGCAGCCATTAACCTGACTACTCTCACGCCCAGTGTTTCTCTCGCAAGAGTCCAATCTCCGCAAACCCTCTGTCATGTTACTTTGTTCTGGTTTGTCAACTCCGGCGTTCCTGTCTCAAGCCACTAATGACTTCGGCTTAAATATCAATGTAAAAGTTGTTGTTGAGTCTGATGATACGCTTGTTCGTATGTTACGCCACCGTTTTCCTACTGTATTGTTATTTGAATCTCTCCCCGCCTTTAATAACCACCTTCACCTAATCTCACCAGAGGAAAGGCGCACATTCTATTGTGATATAATTGATATCACTCCTCCCTGCACAAACAGGAATTTACTAAAACAGCAAAAGTCAGAAGACTTACACAGCCTGCTGGACGATTCTCTTTTCGACAGCATGCTGTCTGTCATCAAGCTACTCCGGCCCTTGGTACTACTGGCTGAGATGACGCCTCCGCACAAGTACTGTCATCAAGACCACATCACAGTGGCCAACCTTATCTATACTACCCTTGATTACTGTGTCGATGTTTGTTGATAGGTTCCCGACCTACCTATGTGGCGACTACCAATCTAGAGAAAGGTGGATATGCATCGCACGCAGATATTCTACTGGACCAATTAAACTATCATCGTGGCCCATCCTCCATCCACGCCCCTTCCTAAAGATCGTGGATGATCTACAAGCTATTCCCAAGCGCCTTTGGCTACCTAACCACGTATCCAAAGACTGGATCGGGTGTTCCCCGATCCTCCATATGTCCCGTTCCTAAAACGTTTGCACCTTACTCTCGCACAGGTTCTGCTCAGCTTACTATGGCTGACCTTGAATCCCTCAATATGTTACTGCTTCGCCTTCACTCACAACAGGCTCACGAGCAACGTACTCACTCTGTTCAATCCGAGTGTGCTTATCATCACTTGTGCTTTAAACGCTCCTCTATGGAGCCATTACCCAATGCAACACATCCTATACACGTCAAGGTTTTTACAATCCTCTATAACTTGTTTGCCAGCTTACATACTAACTCACCCACTCCTGTGTCCTATTACATAACCGTTTTCGAAACTAACCAACCGTCACACAGGTTATTACTTACAACCTCATCAACATCACACAACTCCTACTTCTTAACTGGTGGCCACCATTCCGACGGCAACCTCACCATAGAGAACGCCACCACCAACCAACAAACCTCCATCAACGCCTTTGGAAGCACGTATACGTTCACTGCTTCCGACATCCCCCGCGACCGGGACAGGTCCATATATCTGGAGCCGTTTATGGGTTACTTGTGGATAGTCCAAGCCCTTCCCCAAGTTGGCTCCGCTACCACCTATGGCACCGCCATACAAAAGCTCTTGTCCAGATGCTCTCTTGTGATGCCTGGCTGCCTTACCTACAAGGCCACCGACAACTCTTTCGATTACAAGGATTCTCTTTTTGCTCTGGAAGATCACCACTTATCTCATAGTCGCTATATAGGGTACCTTCGTGGAAGTGACCGCAAACTCGGCTCTAAAATCCACTCAGTGCTTGCTCCATTGCCAACCGTCCGAGGGTATGCCAATATTATTTTACTCGACCCTCGCAACGGGAAATTACGCTACCCCACTCGACCGGAGTTGATTCGTGCTAACAACCACACCAAACAACAGGAATCCTTCCTCTTGTCTCTACGCCATGACCTTTGCTGTGACATGCTCAGCAATGCTCTGCCTGCCGGTACGTACAGCACTCTGTACAAGCACCTTTCGCTCCTCGTTGCCGATATTAAATCCCTTATGTTGGACCCTACCTTCCAACATACTGCTGCCGTGACGAAGAAATCCTATGTATCCAATTTCATGACCGTTGACCAAGCCTCCACCACGTGCAGCACAGATACCTTGTCTTTGGCACAATCTTTTATGATGTCTATTTCCAGCAACTGCTTGACCGAAATGTCGTTAAACTATATATCTTCGTCCTACGAAGATACTCTCGCTACTCGTGATAATGAGGATGCACCTCCAAGTGACCCTGCTGCGCACCAGGATGACGACGCACCGCCTTCCCTGCCTTAGACACCGAACTCAAGTTCGATGTTCGGCGCAAACGGCACATTCCCGCTCATCCAATTCCTCGTAAGTCCCTCGCACACGGATCCACCGAATATCTCAATGCCAAAGAACGTGCCAATCGCTTTCACCGGGTGCATCACTGCCCCGACAACGTCGCTGCCAAGGCCCCCAACGTACTTGCTCGCCCTGGATTCTCTGCTTCTGACATACCATATCGCGACTTATGCACCGACTGCATCGCACACAACAAGCGCCACCCGCACAAGCATTTCAATGCGACCAAGCCTTCTTTGAGCAAACTCACAAAGCCGGCGAAGTCTGGGCGTGCGACGGCGGCTATGTGACCATCCCATCCGAATGGGAGGCTTCACACATATCATCGTCTTCAAGGAACTCATTTCGAAATTTCTCTTGGTGTACTTTACACGCACCACCAACGCCACGGAGTTCACTCAAGCTCTGGATTTTGTGTATGACTTCTGTCGTACACAACTCAACGTGCACATGCGCACCCTCTACTCCGATGCATTCAAGCCCTACTTTAGCCAGCACATTACCTCCCCGTACCGCGTCGATAAGGGCATTCAACTCATCGCCTTCCCGCCGTACATGCACCACTTTAACTTTGAAGTTGAGTCTGCCATCGGTTTCATCGCCTCCGCCTCCTCAACTCGCCTTCGTTCTCTCCTTAATGCTCACTATCGTGGCGCCAAGATCGTGGAACCAGCCATCATGTTCCCATGGGCGGTGATACACACCGTTCAAAGCTATAACCTTCTCCCGAACGCCACGCTCGAGCGCATTCATCATGCTATTCTGAGTCCGCAACAGCTACTCTACAACCAACTCAACACTCCCCAACACGATATGCTCAAGATTTTTGGCGCTGAATGTTACCTCCTATTGGAGCCCCATGAACACCACAAGTGGGAACCGTGCCGCCGCAAATATCTGTATCTCTGTTGCGCCAACGCGCAAAACCCGCTCGTCTCCCCACGCGTCGACCATCTCGCTGACGTCGTCCTCAACCCTGAAAACGGACAAATTCGTGTTTCGTCCAAGCTGCAATTCCTCTACATGTTGCAGCATCCTACTCCTGATCCTGAACTAGCTCCTCCGCTTCACGCTCCTCCCGCGCCTTTCTCGCTCACACCCCACACCACTATCCAAGACCATGTCATTCAGAGGGGGACAAGGACTCCTCATCCTCAGAGGGGGCACTCCCCACCTCCTTCAGCTCCTTCTTCGTCCCCTACTCCTGCCTCTTCTCCCTCTTCTGACGCTCTCGCCGACGAATCTGGCTCTATGTCACCGCCGCCCTTGCTTCCTTCTTACAAAGACCTTTTTGCACAAGATGACCTCATTCTTGTCCCAGGTTCCAAACAGCCTAACACTCGCAAGGCCACTTCTATGAAAACTATCCGAGCCCGGTTACAAGCGTCTACTATTGGTGCTTACAAAGCCGCTGGTGGCAAGCTCGCCGATTTCCGCTGGGATCTTCGCCACCACTTTCTTACGTTCAAGTCTCCCGCCCTCTCCGCCCTTCATCTCCGTGGTGGTATCCTCTGGTCTGCTATCTGCTCAGAGGGGGAACATGCGTTGTTAGCTCGTCTTCTTCTCCCGTTGCGCACTGACTTACTTGCCCGCTACCCGCACGTCGATGGTTACTTCGCCCACGCCAAGTGCGCATCCAGCATCCCAGCTGCAACCTTTTTAACTGCTGATGGTTCACCTGCGTGCCCTATTCCTCAGCCCCTTTTATCTGCGTTCACTGAACACGCTGCTGCCTTCGGCACTTCTTCCTTACAATATGCACTTACGTACCTGGCGCCGACCAGCTTTATTGATCACAACTCATCCGAGTTTGGCGCTACTTCTGCATCTCTGGCTGACTTGGAGGAATACCTTCTGGTCTCTACAGAGTTTATCACCCAGGTCTTACGTACCGACCCTACTATCCATATCCAACTGGAATCTGCCCCTACTACTCCTACTGACGCTGTTTCCGCTTATCCCGAAGTTGCGCACACTGCCTCGACCGCAACGTCGCTAAACTATAATTCACCAGCCATTGTTGGTCCTGACGAATATAAGGTCCAAGAAGCGGACGTTTCCATTGACGAATATAAACTTAAGTGCCTCCACGGTTTGTCGCCTGAAAACAGGCACGCCTACCTCAAGGCCATCGCCAAGGAACTCCACGACATTATCCGCTTTGGCTGCTTCAAACTTTCCTTACCCGACGGTGTCTCTCGTCCTATTGACAGCAAGATGGTGCTGAAGATTAAAACAGACTCTGCAGGCAAATACGTTAAGCACAAGGCTCGCCTCGTACTACGTGGCTTCCTAGCATCTCTTGGCGCCGATTTCTTTGGTACCTTCAGCCCCATGGCCACCATGACCGCAATCCGGGTACTACTAGCTATTGCAGCATACAAGCAATTGCCTGTCTACCATGCAGACGTCCCGAACGCCTTCGTTCAGTCTGACATCGATGCCAATGTCTATGTTCAGTTACCAGACGGCATCAAGCTTATCGACCCCGATGACGCTAAGTACAAGGGCCGACGTCTACCGAAACTGCTGAAGTCACTTTATGGACTTCGGCAATCACCATCCCTTTGGAACAAAGAGATAGACGGCTTCTTCCGTAGCCTTGGCTACAAACGCCTGCATTCGGACTCTTGCCTATATGCTCGAGTATCCGCACATGCTAAGTTCGTCGTATGCAGTCTGTCTGTAGACGACATTGTTATTGTGTCCAATGACGACCCTCTTCGTACTGAATTACAGGATGCCCTCCACAAACGGTATGCTGTAGAGCAGTTTGAACCTGTCCATACCCTCCTAGGCATGCGTGTGTGTCGCACATCTGACGGTTCCATTTCTCTGGATGTGCAAGCCAAGCTGGATGAACTCTTCGCTGATCACCCAGTCTTGCAGCAACTGACCCCGCTTAAATATCCTATGTCATCGTCCTTCAAGTATAAAGATGGCACTCCCAGCTCTGAAACAGAGTTGTACATCAATTCGCACTTTGCCACCCTCCTTGGCAAGCTGGTGTTCATGCAAGTTGCCTGCAGACCTGACTTCTCGCAAGCCTTGGGCAGATGTTCGCGTGGTATGCATGCACCCACGTATGTTCACGTCCAAATGCTAGAGCATTTGCTTCGCTACCTCAAGAAGCCGGAAAACCGCTCACTTCGCCTCTGGTTCCATCCTAAAGGTAATGCCATTGAAGCTCACCTTCGCACTGTCTCCGCTAATCGAATTGATCTATCCACTGTGGTCGACTACCAACCGCAGGATGTATCTACTGGACAGTTTGACCCCTTAGTTGCCATGGTTGACGCTGACAATGCCCCTTCCTTAGCACAGGAAGATAGGAAATCTACCACCGGGTTTGTCTTCTATCTTTTCAACTGCCTTATTGGTTGGAAAAGCAAACTTCAACCGATTGTCTCCTGCTCAACTCACGAAGCTGAGTTGATTGCCCTCAGTATTTGTGCTGATGAAGCTGTTTGGCTACGCAAGCTGCTGTTGGAACTCTCCTTTGTCGTCAACCCCACCTTCTACGTCAACAATGCTAATGGTGAGAACACCGCTGACCCTGTTGACTTCGATGACAATGACAACCCAATTGCTGAAGATATGCGCTTCATCAGAAGCCTACCTCTCTTGTCTGACAATGCTGCCGCTGTTCACACCTCTAATAACCCAGATGGGTCCTCTCGATCCAAGGCACTGTCGACCAGATGGTTTAAAATCCGTGAGTACATCTCGCTACAGAAAATACGAGTCCATCATGTTCCCGGCAAGCTGAACGTGGCGGATGGTTTTACAAAGCCACTTGCTGCTGAGTTCTCCACTTTTCGTTCTCTACTCGGTATGCATCATGCTTCTGACGACAAGCCTTTACAGGATTGAAGATGCCTAACTCTAGTGACCGCAACGTCGTTAAACTAGCCCTGGCCTTACCTTCTTTTGCCACAATTTTTGTACACGGGCGAGTGTTGTTCATATCTTTTCTTGACACTCCCGTGGCCGCGGCATCTCACTAGTCGGTTGAAGGACAGTCCTTTCTCGCTCTCCACGGCCGAACCTTCCCCCAGGTTGTCGCAAAAGCAACGAACCATGACTGCTACAACTGCAACCACACTGGCTGCTGCGTTTGCACCGACACTAGCCGTGCATATCTCACCTCATTCGCTGACGACGTTCCAGGACGGCCTCAGTATTGACTATGCTGCTTACAAGCGAGGAATCTCTCTCCTTGAGAACTTCCGTGTCCCTGTCACCCCATTTCTCTCTTCTTTTATGCGAGTGGAACTCACACTGACCTATGAGTCTACTGACTTTTCATTGTTTGTAGACCTGACCACATTCATGTCCATGCGCTTACCCATTACTATACTTTGGGAAGCTGCTCCTGCTATTGCTTCTATTGGCTGCTACAGAGGCCCCAAACGCGAACGTTTCATTCTGTCATCCTACTGTACGCAATGCCTCAACGATTTGGGGCAACCTACATTTCTTGCCTCCACCACATATAATTCGAAGTCACAAGCACCTAGTGAACTCCCCACTGAAGTGCTGAGTCACCTCAACACAGATGACCACAAGAAGAATGGTCACATCCCCATCTCAACTATCACCATTAACATTTGTTGCGCTTGTCACAACACCGATCAGGTGCCCATACAACCTATCGTATGTGCACGTAATGCTACTTCCTTCCAACCCCCCTGTGATGGGTGCTCAGCTGGTCATATACGCGCAACCATCATACGCACGTATCATTTGCCAAAGGAGCTACATACTCTCTTGACTAGCAGTCTAACGCAATATCCGTCACTTGCTCATTTAGTCTTATCAGTAACCGATGCAGCCACAGACTCCACCACTCAACTGCCATTCGCATGGATCTTCGGCTTATTACTCAGATACACCTGGAGCATCTTAACTTTCTTGTAACTCGTGTTCGAACACAGAGTCGCACAGCTCAGGCTATACAAGCCATCCATTCAGCATTTGATTACTACTGTTGCTCGATCGCGTGTACAACATCTTAACAACTACGCATCATCCTCTGATGATACAGAATCGCTATCACTCCGGGATGTAATGTTCGGCCACACTTATGTTCAGGCAGAACATTAAGGCTTCCTGCACCCCTTTTTTTTTTTTTTTTTTTTTAACGTTGACCGAAACGTCGTTAAACTACTCACACTCCACGCTAAACGCTACTCTGGAAATATCTTCGCCATCGTTACCTACGCCTTCTGCTTCGCTTGCTGATTTCGACGTCTTGTGCCAACAAGTCGACCAACTCCAGGAAACTCTTCGTATCTATATTACCGAGGCTGCCATTGCTTCAATCACCTCCCTGGAGAACCGGCTCTTCCCTCCTACAGCCAACACCCACGTGTTACTTATACACTGTACAAGATCACAGAGCTGTTGTCTCGCTTAACACTCACCGCTCATGATCAACATGCTACCAACCACTCCTCCCCGGACGATCACCTCCTTCATCTACGTGACAAGTTGCTCTCATGCTTCAGAGCATTCCGTCCGCTCTCATGTGAATCTGAAGAGTCTTCTATCTTCGTTCGCCAAGTCCAACCTTCTTTTGGAAAACCAACTGGACACCTTTCAACTAGATTCTCTGTCGCCATCCATACTGAATGCTCTACTTGCACTCACCCTTCTCTTGGCACCACATCATTCAGCTATTGGTGTTCACCACCTTACAGCAGAAGCTGACGATGATTTATAATCCTAACACACTGTCTGTTGTATCTGTGTTTCTTAATGTTCTGTTCAAAAGGGTCAAATCGACTCTCAGCTCCACCAAGTCCAAGTCCAAGTCAAAGACCCTTCTATACTCTTGATGCTTCGTACGTGACCTCTGTGACCATCAAGACTGTATTCCCTCTTTTTTCTTCATCATCATCTTTCTCAAGAGATGCTCTACAGTCGCACCTTGCGCTTAAGACATCTCGAGGGGGTGCAGCGAAATCTGCTGCCTCTTACCCTTATCCGTCCGTTGAGGACGTGATCTCTTCCTTACCCTTCTTCTTCCTTTCTACACAATCAAATAGTCCACTGATTTGTGCCTACGCTCATCATCATGGTCTAGCGCCCCCCGAGGTATGTAGCACTATACACTTTACCTTTCTCGTTCTAGATGCCGCCTGTCGTGTTCTGAGGATACAGGGAACATACCTTTTCATTCCCCGAATTAAATACTTCCAGACGTTCACGATGAGACGGGATGGTTTCCCAGGTGACTTCCCACTGCTTGCTAAATGCTCTGCAGGTCCATAAGAGATATGTTAGAGCGTGAGTTGCGGTTAGAGGAGTGTGAGTAGACAGGACGGTCGAAACTGGTGCCTTTAACGTTATAATTTGAAGGTGGACGATAGTAAGACGTATCACGAGGTGAAATTGTCGATGCTTTATCTTTTGCATTACGAAGCTTACGAGCGTTAAAGCCAGACTGTCCAGCCACAGTACCCCGCAATGAGTAAGCATTGTTTAGAGAGTCGTGGGATTGATGAATAGTATCCATCAATAATACCTTAGGTGGCTTGGTAGCGGTAGTACCAGGGATGTATGGAATCCATGATGCGGGTTTATCCAAGCGTCGGTTAGATGAAAATTTTGTTTCATTATATATCTTTAACAAGAACTCCAATAACGGACGAACGTCGTTAGGAGCAACTGGCTTTAAAACTTCAGGATCGTGAGTCGAGTTGTTCCCAGAGCGTGTCTCGTACAGTTTACACCACTATAATAAAGACTGAGCGTAGCGCTCGTGATCAGAAGGATTAGCATAGAGACGATAGATCTCCTCGTGAGCTTGAGTGTGATTATGGAAGCATTAAATTGGATTGATGCTTCGTCATAATTTAATTGCTTTGCCTGAGTTTGGAAAGCAAGGAGTTGTTCGACAAATACATGAGCATACCAATTAACATTTAAGGACATTCGATTAAACTGAGATTTAAGCTCAGTGACATCTGTACATGACACTGTCTCATAGTAATGGTAAGCTAAAAGCATTACTGCACGTAGTTTATTAGGATGTGCAGTAAGTGCATAAATCTTCTTTAATTGAGGCCACATGGCGAGGGCAGGGCGTTCTTGCGATTCTAGATTGAAGAATGTGTACAAGAAACCGGCGTAAGTTTCACAATGTTTGATCCAGTCGGCATTGGAGAGACCTGTAAAGGATATGTTATTTCGAGATGAATCATACACAATTGATTTAGGGAATCGGGAATCTAATAAGGTGAGAACACGTTTAACATCCTCATTTAATTCGGGACGAACAAGATTGTATGACTCTTGAAAGAACAGTCGTTCGAGATTATTACGAACATCGACTGATAGTTGATGCGAAGAATTAACGTGCCAAGTTTTAAGATGATCAGGCAAGGCATCTTCATTAGGTAATTGTAATTCGTTGGCCTTTTCAGCTTTCCACTGAGCGAAAATGATATCAACTTCGTGTTCGAGAAGTTGGTTATACTCCGGAGCATTCCGGGTGTAAGCGTCATACGAATCAAAGCAGAACAACGCGTCCACGTATGGACTTGTCATATGTCTGCGAAGCATTTCAATTTGGAGGCTTACTTTGGTTGAGTTGTCTTGGAAGCGTAATCCAGTTGTGAGTTTATCAACAAGGATTTGTTCCTGTTTGTAAATATCCGTGGTGGATATTGGTTTTGGTTTTGACATAGTCGTGACCTATGGAAAATAGGTTATAGGAAGGATAAAACAGGTTGACATGTTTGAATGAAGGGTTTCTAACATGTAGAAGAATATGTACAATTCGCTATTTTAAGCGTGAGCTTATGTACAAGACCAAACAAAGCAACATGTCATTTAAACATGATGATTTGAGACTGAAGAATGGACTAATTACCGAGCAGTCAGTCTTTTGTTGGGGAATGGAAGGAAAAACCCGCACAAGTTCCTGCGGCTTGTGTAGGAAAAATTTTAATTTTATTGGCTATGCGAGTGCATATAACCAGTGGCCGACCCAACTCGGTCACAAACCAGATTAACTGGGGGTCAAATACCGTCACACAACAGATATGTACAGTAGACTACCACCAAACACATTGTCGCATTGTACTCGTAATCAGGCGTAAACTGATCACTCCATTATTCGCACAACACAGTTGGGCTGACACACCTACGCATCTGGGCCCATAACCTGGAGAGATTTGACCCTCTCCGGGTACATGGTAGAGACTGCGTGCAGTCTTAGGCGTGTACAGACCATTCCGCTTGTCACATGCTACTACACAAGGTAGGGATTTAGGCCCTAACTCCTTAAGGACATTAGGTCCCATAGAAGCGTTCACACTGACAATGAGGAATGAAGCCTCCATCAATTAAACAGACAACCCCATACCTGACGGTACGCACCTGGAGGTCTACACCTTGTTGGAAGTGAACTGCAGATCTAATTCTTCATAATCTGAGATATAAGGGCGGAAGGGTAAGGAAAGAAAGAGGGACAGCGGTATTACTGAGAGAAAACCCTCTTGAGGAGATAGGTGTGAAAGGAGTGATACGTTCCAGTGTCGTACACACAGTAGTGTAGCTCTCAGGAATAGAGAGCCTTGACGAGTCGGAGAGCGAGCTTCGACTCTGGATGGTTCTTCTGTATCTGCTGGACAAGATTTGGAGAGACACGTATTCCTCGAGGGAAGTCGATCCATACCGGGCGATCGAGTGCAGATTGGATGAATGCCTGAGGAATGTCCGCGTGCGCGACAGGGAGCTTGTGCTTCACGGCAATGGCGAGCAGTAGCCGGTTGGTAGGTAGCGAGCATTGCGGTTGGTGAGGATGTGGCATAAAAGTCAATACCTATACGTGCCAAGAAACCTCGGGCGACTAGACGAGCTTTATAGCGGTCTGGAGTGCCGTCAGCAAAATACTTGATCTTCAGCACGAGCCTTGTCGAGATGGACGAACGGCCTGGTGGTAAAGGGTCAAGCTTGAATACACCATTGGAGCACAGTCCTTCAATTTCCTTGCGAATCGAAGCGATATGCTTTTAGCTTATCTTCTTCGCTGAGACCTTTAAGTTCGACAATCTTTTCAGGCTCATAGATCATATCGTCAGCGGTCACAAGTTGTAACATGACATGATCGATGTGCTGCAAATCATAGTCCATGACTTCTTGTATAATGTCTTGATTCGGATCACTTTGACTGAGGAAGAGGTGTCCGAGTTCGCCAGAATCATGCATGAAGGCATGTCTGTGACGAGAAGCTAAGTGGTAGTGCTGATGCGCTGAGATGTCCCATAAAAGAGAGGAGCTCATACAACAGAATTCTTGGTTCCATTGACGCGCATAGTACTCTGCCGGTGACAGTTCGTCGTGGCACACATAGTTCTCGAGAACAGAATTGTCGTTGTCCAGGTGGTAGACCAATACATATGAGTGGTGCGGCTTCCTTGGGAAGTCGACGCACAAGAGTTCTGCGTCGGTTTCTCTCTGCAGATCCAGTGCGGTGCCGCCCATGATACCATAGTCTTGTGTGGTACTTGCTAGAGGACATCCTTTCGGGACATCATTAGGCGGCTTAGCTTCTCTTCGAATGTTGAGAGCAGAGGCGATGCTGGCGGCGTGGCCCTGGAGCAGAGCGCCGACACTGATGAGGAACATCAATGTACTGGACATGTTGGCTGTGGCGTGAGCCGTGGATTGCTCCTGCTGGTATTTCCAGTTGCGACCATACTCTGAGGCGAGAATGCGTCTGGTGAAGAGTTTTCCATCGTCAACACGTTTCACGATGTAGAGTTGATCCTTAGGGATGCGGAATCCACGTTCGTCATTGAGATCTGCTTTGAGTTTATCGCTCTGGTTGCGATGCACGAGAACTGGAGTAAAACCGGGATCGTCGAGAACAACCTCTAGGCGATCTTTTCGTTTCGGCATCGGAATGCTACCATCCGGCGGAGGTGGCCGGTCGAGGAACGAAAAATCCTGTTCAGGCGTCGCGTCGCTGACGGGACTTGCATCTGCATCGGGAGTTGGATCCTGTTCTTTGTGGTTGTCGTCATCGCTAGGTTGGTCATCGTGCTCGTCTTCGTGAGTCTCGCCCTCATTTTTTGATTCCTGTCTAATTTCCGGCAGTTGCTGTTCGCTTATGCCTGGTAGCGGGTCCTCTTGTCGTGCCTTTGGCGGGATCTGTGCAAGTGCTTTGATCCGCTCGATCTCCTTGTTTCGGTAGACTGGCATGTCCGCGTCGACGCGAAAGTCGTTTGAGGTAACGATTTTTCCATATCGCCCTTGATGTACAAGCAGGATATAGCTGTGAACATCACGGATAAATCGGTCCGTACCGGGGAGGTTCGGGTGATAGTTGTTACTATGAAAGTGAGAGGCAGAGACGCTGGAGGGTTCCAGTTTGGGACTATGAGGGTAGACAATAGTGACAGGTTCGCCAAAGGGGAGAAGCTTCAAGAGCGGTGCCGTGGGCGACATGATACGCCGGGGAACGGTGCATGGCATGTGCGTGCGCGAAGGCAGGCCGTGAGAGCGCAGGTTGTCGGCTTGGATCTTATGCAGTAGAGCAAATGGGTGATAATACTCAGCGGCAATAGACTTTCCTTCGATGCGTACACTGCGAAGGTTGAGAACACGAACCACGGTGCCGCGGATGTTTTCCTTTATGATGTTTTCAGCAAAGTTCCGCTGGTGGAGGTGGCGACCAAGGATTTGGAATTGGAGACCAAGCTGCACCTTGAGAGGGTGGAAGGCTTCGGAGCGAAAAGTCGAGAATGCGTCAGAGGATATGATCTTCACATGGACATCGAATTCGACTTTGATGACGTTAACCACATAGATGATGCCGACCAGAACATCCTGTGCGTATAATTTCCGTAGGAAATAGACCCATTTGTGTGCTGAGATGATACACACGAAGTGCATGATATAGCGAAATCCGCCGTAGCACTTGTGGATGCTCGGATATGACACATCCGTGTGGAGGTGTTGGCCAGGAGCATAGGCCAGTTCGTCCTGCGACCAGGAAATGTTCTTGTGACGGAAGCTGACATGCGATTGACAGCGCTTGCATTCGCTGCAGTCTTGCAGATACCGATCATCACCTGGGCGGGGATTCGTTACATTAGCGGCAATCGTGCGGCGAAGAATCTCTGGTTGCTGGTGGTGTATGCGGTGCCAGCGAGTGACCAAAAGCACTCTTTTGGCGTGCTGAGTGGTGCCGGGCTGGTGCAAGGGAGGCAGTGCGACAGTCGAAGCGCTGGGGGGGGCTGGGTCGCTTGTCGACTCGGATCTTAGCAAACGGTTGCCTCGGCAAGAAGCGTCTCGAGGTTTGTCGATTTGCTTGGTTTGCGGATCGCATCATGGTGAGCATCTGCAACGGCATTGAAGAGGGAGGTGAGGTTCAGGTCTTCCTCTGCTAAGAGACGGCTGGGGATGGCTGAGAAGAATTCTGCAATCTGGTTGATGTCTCCGGGGCTGGGGATGCCATGGCGTATCATGGCCCATTCGACGTGAAGGTTCACGTGGTGGTGCGATTCGTGGAATGCGAGGACAGCGCTGTACTTTGCCTGCAACATGTGGTGCGGGACGGCGTTGGCCAGTGCCTGGAACGCGAAGTACGGCGGGTGCTGTTTGAACAGGCGGAGCAGTTCCGGGTCCGAGTGGTGTCCAAATTTTGCGATTTCGTTGAGGATCGCGTAACGTATGTGGTCTGGTGAGATCAGCAGCAAGGCATTTGAGTAGCTCGTGTTGGTTGGGTACGAGCCAGTGACCGAGTAGCACTTGGTGCTCTTCTGAAGTGTGTCTCCGATGTGGCCGACATAGTCCGCGTAAGTGGGACGTGCTTTGGACATTACGAGTCCCTTGGGGTCATCGAGAGAAATTCGCCCTTGTGAGTCGATCGCGGCAAAGCCAGGATGCGAACGACTCATATAGTGGACCCAAGTGGACGGGCGCGAGCAGCTGTGAGCGGCGGCCAAGGAGGTGGTGGATGCGACGACCAGAAAGGCGGTGCCCTTGGGAACATCCAGGGAAAAGGAGTGCGTTGGGGAGAAGACTGCGGGTTGATGGGAACAGTCGAAAGTCTTAGGGGGCCTGGAATGGAGGGTGAGGGAGGCGCGCGGGAAGTAGCCGCAGGCGACGGCAGTAGCGGCGGTGCTGGTGATGGCTCCATCCAAATGGTAAGCACATTGAGACTCTGAGGCATGAAAACTACGGATGGTGTTCCAAGCGGCGAGAGTGGGGTGTTCCGACAAATGGTTGTGCAGGAGCGTGAAAACCAGTAGGTTGGAAATGGACGCCATGGTGGCGTAGGGGGTGCCGTCGGCATCGAGACCGAGGTCCGTGAAGGGCTTGTTGAGACGTGCGAGCATTTGGCAGATGCGGGCATTCGCGGAAATCGAGAGTTTCGAGGCGTGTGCGGGCTTGTAGGAGTAGGTGGCCTTGTGCTGGTAGTAGTCCAATGTTGAACGGGACACTGTGCCACGAAGGGCGGGTTTGGCGATCCAGAGGTCGTCAGGGATGGTGTGACTGGGATCCAGGAGAGGACTAATGCTCGGAGGCGAGGTTAACCAAGGGGAGGCGGTTTTCTCGAGGTTGTAGCCGATGAGCGGGTGCCGGGCATACACAGCGAGATAGCGTGTCTTGCTGATGACATCATCAAAAGCATAGGCATTGTAGACGCCGGAATGGCGGAAGTAGCCTAAGCGCTGATCGCCTTTGGCGAGTTGAGCATACTCATGGTGAGTTCGGGGGTTGGGAGGGACGTTCTCGACAATGGTATAGGTCGGGAGCGTGCAATGAACGAAGCGGAGTTGTTCTTTGACAAAAGGGTCGGCGCGGTGACCGGAGTGGCATAACCGTCGTAGTCCTTCATTACACTGAGGTGTTGGCAGGGCAATGTAAAAACTGCCAGGTCGAATGTGGGGAGTCGATTTTGCCGGTTTGGAGTGCGTCATTGAGTTTTCTGAGGTCCGCATAGTGCTTGGCATGTGGGAACAGGTGTTGCGCACGGGTGCGCAGGATATCGTTGACTTCACAGTGACTACGACAGTTAGGCGTTTGTCGAAGCGTTTGCGAAAAGTGTCGAAACCTTCCTGGTGAAGTCCACCCGCAATAATGGCTGTTTTGAGCAGAGGGGCTTGTGTTTGCACAGAGAGGTCTGCGGAGCCATTGAAGGCGTAGTGGACGACAGGAGATTTGATGTTGAGCAGTTCGGTAAGATACATGGAATGATTTTGTAAGTCGAGCGTGTGCGATTTTGAGCGTGTCTTTGCGACATGCTGTGTGATGTGTGCAATCTCATCGTGGAGTGACATTCGCTTTCTTGTGTGAAAGCTAACAACAGTGGCGAATGTTTGCCGGGGATGGGATTGCAGGGACAACAGGCCGTTAGGCTTGCGAGCGGCAAGTACGACGGCGGTCTTTCCTGGAAGTGTTGCGTAATTGTGGGGGTCTGAGGTCGAGGATTTTAAGAGCTCATAAAGGTAGGGCTCGTAGGGCAGTGGCGGGTCTGTTGCTTGTACATGCAGAGCTTTGAGCTGGGATGTTGCAAGAACTTGAAGACCTTGTCGGAATTGCGGGACTACCATAAATACGAGATATAAAACGCAACCTGTGTTGTCTTTAGTATCATTTGAAGAGAGACCTGCAGCCTGCAGATACAGCGTTTAACGCCGATAAAGTGACTGGTGAGAGTGCCTCGTCCCATATGAATGGTGTGTTCGGGAATTCGGCGGATGGTCTCGGGAACAAAATTTTGAATTGTGCGCGTAAAGCAAAAAGATGCGCCACCGTCGATCAATGAGGTTTCAGTGCCGGGGCCATTGCAGCCGTGCAAGGAGCTAGTCTTCTTTGAGGTCTTGTTTGGAGTGTAAGTTGCACAAAGAAAATCTGCGACTCGCGTGGAAATAGTGGAT
The DNA here is from genome assembly GCA_029834535.1 of Chrysophaeum taylorii. Classification (NCBI taxonomy): domain Eukaryota; class Pelagophyceae; order Pelagomonadales; family Pelagomonadaceae; genus Chrysophaeum; species Chrysophaeum taylorii. The sequence continues at coordinate 231,823 of JAQMWT010000037.1, read as the reverse complement.
GAAGTCGGGAAATTCGTCATCTGGAGGTGTGGTGCCTGATGAAGTAAGGTGTGGTTGTCGGCACAGGCGTCGTCGGCAACCATCAGGGAAAAAGCCGACTCTTGTGGAGAGCACGCATGTAGTCTTTGTGACATTTGGCGTCGTCTTCGGCGGAGTCCTCTCCATCTTGGGTTTCGGGAATGGCGTCGTTGTATAGGCCTAGCTGGCCTTTGTCGTCATATAAGCCGAGATGTCCTTTGTCGTCTTGTTCATCGGTTTCGGCTTCGTCCTCATCAGGTTGATCGTCTGGGGGATCGGACGTTAACATCTGGAGGAATTCGGCGGCGTCAGTTTCGGCTTCGGAAAGAAGTATCTCGTCGGAAATGGTGGTGATGAGGTTGATTAGCTTGTTCATATGCTCGGAGCTGGACGTATGTTGGCGACCGGCTTGGCTAAGATTCCGTATGGTTTGGAGCTTGCGACGAACTTCACGAAGGGGGACCTTGAAGCGCTGGTCTGGAGTAGACGGTTTGGGTGGATGAGGTTGTGTTGGGAAGGTGGCCTTTCGAAGATGCGGGTGCTCGCGTTTGTCAGGGGTGACAGCAGGAGCGCGGGGACGGCGCTTGTTCATCGGTGGGGTGACAGGGGTGGCCTTGGGTTTAGGACTGTCATTGACGTCGTAGTAAGACGGGGGGCGAGGATTAGGAGGCTTTTTGCCGGGAGGGGGCTTTTTGACGTGCCGCGAAATTTGCTTCTTGCGGTAGGCGTGTAGTTGGTGAGTGAGGTCATTGTCCTCCTCTTGATCGAGATTGGCCTCCGTGAGAAAAACGGCGACGGGGTCGGTGTCTTCAATGGGGTCCGGTGGGGTGTCGTCTTCAGAGGGAGAGGTGTCATCATCGTCTTCGGTGAGGTGGAGACCATGACGGCGGGAGCGAAAGCGGGGATTGTCTTTATCCTTTGTTGGCAGACGACCAAAGTCCGCAACGAAGCGCAAAGTAACTAACTAACTAACTAACTTCAGACCTCTCCCGAGCATGGGAGCCAGGCCGGACCGACAGGAACCAGACCGGAATCACGGGCCTGTAGACGAGGGGCGCCGAAAGGTGGGTCGGCGGAGAGTGATCATCAAGCTTGTCGCCATGCGACGAGGAGACCGCGATGTGACTGACAACGAACTCATCGATAACCTCCCGTCTGCGCCCCCCGGCCATACCCCGTCCCACTGCGAACGTTCCGGCTGCCAACCGGCCCGCCCGGGAGGCGAATAGGTGCCAACCTGCGCCGGGAGGGCGGATGCCCTCGCAAGGCTCAGGATTCATGAGGCACCGTCATCCATCGCAACCATGCGGTCGGCGATCAGGGTAAGGGCAAAGGCTTAAAGTTGAGAGTGGGGCGAGGCTTGAGGTGAGCCCACAAGTTGCGCTCGAACGTTGAAATGACGGTGATGCGAGCGATGAGCTTAGGAAGGTGGAGGATGGCGTCCTTGTCTTCGTCGAGTAACAGCGAATCGTTGGGAGTGCGCAAACAGTTAGCAAGACGTGCAAAGCCCTTTATGTGTGTTGGGGCGCGGGAGCCAAGTCAAGCAAGCTTGGGGGGTACTTGAAGCGGAGAATTTGGTGAATTTCTTCGAGGATCTTGTCGTCGGGAAGTTGGAGAGAAGCGTCCGTGGTGATCTGGCGGAGTTGCTGCAGGACATGACGCATGTAGTCGATGTAGTGAGCTGGCTCATGGATTTCAGGGTTGAACGGCGTGTCCAGAAAGGCATTGTAAACATAATGCGCATGATGGATGTGGTTCTGGCCCGTATGCTTATCGAGTGCGAGGCGAACTTGAAGCACGAATTCGAGTCCTATCGGGTAGGAGGATCCGAGTGCATCGATTTCGTCGTATGCTGGGTGCTTGACGGAGTCGCTACCGGCATGTAGGAAACGGCGAAAGAGGGGGTGTACGGTCTCGCGGAGATATACGATGAAGTCGGCTTCTTTTCCTTGGAGATGCGGTTGAGTGATCGGATATAACTTGCCTCTTGTCATATCGGTTGGGTCCTTGTCTTGGGCTTTGAGTTCTTGGAGCTTTGGCTCGTAGACGTTGTCCAGGAAGTGCTTGCCGAACTTGCGGTAGACACCCTTGTAGTGGACGTAACGGCCTTGGAAATCTTGCGTGTTCCCGGCGGTAGAGTGGTTGTCGGGGTCCTTGTCGTATTCGTCAATACAATGGCTTAGGAGAGCGTCAGCGAGATCGTTAGATCCGCGCAGGACGGATTCCCACGTGTAGAAGCCCTGTAGGAAGTACTGACTTATACCTGTTTCAGGCATCAGATGTTCGACGAACAATTGCATGACACGAAACGAAAGCATTTGCGGTGTGATTTGCGCCGAGTCCATGGACTTGAGAACGGCACTTGGAGGGTCACTAAAGGTGTTGATCTTGGACTTGGGATCTTGTTGAGCCGGAGTGGGAGGCGGAGCCGCAGCAGCGACGGCAGGTGGTGGTGCTTGCGTTGCTTGCATTTGGGTGGATAAAGCGCTTATTCGAGCCATCATGCGATTTTCTTGGTCTTGCATTTCTTGTTTATGCCGAGCTTCGTACGCTTGAGCTTGCTGTTGCATTTCTATTTTGAAACGAACTTCTTGTTCTTTCATCTCCTTTTGGAGTTCTTGGTTCGTCGGCATTTTGCTTGGGTTCAGGAACGTCAGTAAGCTTGACTTGTCTGGAAATCCTGGGGCTCTGCTGATACCGGGACTGGTGCCCAGTACCTAGAGAACAGTAATCACAAGTGTGTTACCCTTCAGCAGAGCGTGAGAACAGTGGTAGTCTGTCCTCGAATCTGTCTCTTAATCGAGGACAGCCGGTGTGAATAACACGGCGCTTTCTTTAAATCAAAGGTGGCAAAGTTAAGTGAACTAACCCTAGAACAGGGGGTACTAACCCTAGTTCGGATTTTCTATCTCTACAAACTCGCCGCGCACGCGAACCAGTAGCGAACCCCAACTCGCCGCGAACGCGAACCAGTAGCTAACCCGAACTCGCGGCGAACGCGAACCGGCAGCGAACTCGAACTCAAAACGAACGCGAACCCTGGGTTCGTTGCTTCCTTTAATTACTGTTCTCTAGTGATGATCAACGCCCAGGCCACCCGGGCAAGTTTTCGTCATCATTGCCACGTACGAGAGGATGGTGGGGGAAAGCAAGGCGAAGGTGGTTCGGAGCTCGACGCTGTACGACACATATAAGGGACTTCATATCGACGACTATACGGCAGATGTGTATGTACAGAGCATGGTAAGTGCCTGCAGGCAACGCATTGCTGAGAAGGTCGCAGCATAAATCTTTCTTCAGTGCAAGTAAGAAGTTGCCTGGGAACGGGTATGATTGTTGGCTCTGATAAGCTCAGGGCGAGTAGGGCAACGGAGTTTGTTGTTTCGAGGGTCCAGCAAGATCATATTTGTATATCCCCGTATGGTAGGCAGTGGAGCTAGCATGGAATGGCTTTTGGATCCAAGCTTGCGGTCGCTGCCGCGTAAGTGGCCAATATATCGGGCATGAGAGAGATGGTAATCTTCCAAGGCAAAGTATCTGTCTTGGTAATAGAGTCGATCGGAGGGTTGGTTATAAACAACACAGTTGGGCATGACAAGGGCGCATTCATGGAGCAGATTGCGGATGGCAGGAAACGTACCGTGGACTGTGTTGGCAGGTGGATAGGCTTGCACGAGCCACAGATAGCCTTGATACGAATCGAGGTGGAGCGTCTTATCAGCGGGATTGTCGCTGGCAGTTAGGATGTGGGTAGATCTAAATGCGCCAATGGAGGCATGGTATTTACTGCTCTTATTTTCGACGAGTAGGTTGCCTTCGGAGTGATGTCCACCCGCAAGGATGTGGATGTTGAAGGTAGACGAGGAAGTTGCAAGAAACAACCTAGGTGCGGGCTGGTTAGTTTCGAAAATCGCAACATAGTAGGACACAGGTGTGGGGTTGTTCGGCGAGATTCTGGCGAACAAATTGTATAGAGTGACGAATGCCTTGAGGCGGATGGCATTTGATGATCCAGGTAGTGGTTGGTTTGAGGATCTTCTAAAACCTAGATGGTGATACGTGCATTCAGAGTGCGATTTGTGGGTATTTTGTTCAAGGGCTTGCTGTGAATGAAGCCTGAGAAACAGGAGGTTCAGAGTCTCAAGCTCATAGAAGCTTAGTCGAACAGAACCTGTGCGAGAATATAAAGGAAATGTTTTGGGTGAAGGAACAAGCGGTGGATCTGGGTAAGTTCGAATCCAATTTTGAGCTAACGGCTTAGGCAGCCAGAGTGTTTTGGGGACAGAATGGATGTCATCAGCGATGTCCAAGAAGCGCTTCGGGTGCTGGTTCGGCTAGGACAATATGTTTGTGGGTCCAGTGTTGTACCTGCGCGCAATGCAGGTCCATCGCTCCCGAGATTGGTAGTCGCCACAAAGGTAAGTAGGGAAGCGGTCGACTACATCAATGGTATAGTCATCTCGGTGGATCAACTTGTGTGGAGGCGTCATCTCCGCAAGCAGAACCAGGGGTTTCAATAATTTGCTGACAGGTAGAATACCGTAAAAGAGAGAGTCGTCGAGCAAACTAACCAAGTCGGATGTTTTGGTGTTATTGAGCAGATTGCGATTGCTACACGCAGTTGTAACTTGTGCCGAGGCAGTAGGTGCCGTTGGCGGGTAGTTTAACGACGTTTCGGTCGCAGCAGTGGCTGTAAGTCCAAAGGAAGGAAATAGACACGAAGGATGGTAGCATGTAGATGATTCGCTGATAATATGGGGTGTAAGCTCAACGATGTCACAACTTAGGGTCCGTATTTCTTCTTCCGAAATGGCATGGAGATGATTGAGGAAAGAAGGAAGAGATTGAAAGGTAATAACATTTGGGAATTCTTTGCGTAACATGCGCACAAGAGTTTCGTCGGACTCAACAGCAATCATAACATCGATGTTCAGAACCAAGTCATTAGTGGCTTGTGACAGAAACGCAGGTGCTGACAATCCAGAACATAATAGCAGGACCGTTGGTTTGCGAGAACCGTTGGTTGTAATCGAGAGGAATGCTGGTCGAGTGCGCAGTCGAGCAAGAGGAGGGGTATTTTGTATAACGTACTCGTTTTGCTTCCGATGATCAAGTAGTAGGTTGCGCAAGCATGGGCGTGCGGAAAGTTTTGTCACCAGGTAATTGTAATAATGACGCACGTCCCTGATGTATCTCTTCAATGGAAAAGCCAACGAACGTAATTCAATGTTCCTGTCACGTGCCAGGGCGTAAGGCGGACAGGATAGTGCCGGTAGGTAGTGATCCACAAAGTGAATAGGTACTTGCACATCCCTGTCAATCAAACTGTGAGATGTGGCATATTTGGTTGTTCGCTGTCATTAAGGGTGACAGTCAGTTGGGCCTTGTTCCACTCGGGAGCGCTGAGGATAAATAGATGTCGACCATTGACAGGTTTGAGGAACAGTGCGTAGTCCAGCTTTACGTAGCCGATACCAGGGTGATCAGGTAGTGGAGATACGATATTTATCGTGATCATGATATGCGACACCTGCGGTTGTCCAGTGGCAGTTTGGACAACTGGGGCACACTTAGGGTCTATGGGGACAATATGATTCGACAGGGCGAAATCAAATGTGGTCATCAAAGAGATGGATGCACAGCTGTCCAGGTATAGGAATTGGAAATGAAGGGGGAGATTATGGTCTCTCCGATATTTGGTGAGAAACGCGTTTTCGCGAGGCACACTTGTGACACTGGTAGAGGGAATGCTGGCTGCGAACAAGTTGGTTTGTGTAAGTAGCTTCGAGGTGACCACAACTTGTGAAAAGGTAATAGGGACGACGGGCGCAGTAGGTTCGCCGTTGTCCTTGCTGAGACCGTTGTTAAGATCGAATGGTGAGAGATCTTGTAGGTTACTCGACGATGTAGTATCGGCCGCTGCTTGATCGGAGCTCCTACGGCACATAGCTGCAGTGACATGTGACGAGAGCTCAGTCAGCCGCTCAGGTGATAATTTTGCTATAGCGTCCGCAGTAAAATTGACTGATTCCGCGGGAACAGTGGTGGATGATGAACTGTTGCCACTTGCATTAGATGGAGTAGAGGAGGTGGGTGCAGACACAATAGGTTGGTCTGCCCCATAGTTTAGCGACGTTGCGGTCGAAAGCTGATGTATGTCAACGTTCCGAACGATATCGTCGGCATAGGAAAGTTGATCGTTTAGGCGGAGCAAATCTGTATTATCGTCTGGGTTAGACGTAGTGGCAATAATATCAGCAGATTGCAACAACGTTTCAAATAGCTTTGTAATCTTATCTTGCAGCTGAGACGTAGTGGCACTTTGGTCAGTATATTTGGAGAGTTCGCGAAATTGATCTTTGAGTGCATGCATGGCATGCTTTGTGCGATCTAACAATTTCATATCCGATCAAGAAGGTGTGTGCATACACAGGTCGATCGTTAGATTGACCAGGGCTGCGAGCTCTGGATACATAGGAGTCACCGGACCGGTAGTAGCTAAGATCATTAGGAGAGAAGGGCTGGCTAGCGTCTTTTGAGTTACACAGGCGTCGTGCGTTAAACGCGGGTTTCGGCTGTTGTCCGTTGGCTGAATTGGTAAGCGACGCAAATACATGTGCTGTGTGCGCCAGTTCAGTGTCCGTAGAGTCCAACAGCTGGGTTGACAGGAATTTGGGTTTTTTGATGTGTGGACAGTCTTTCAACGTAAGGGATCCAAGAGACTGGCGGTTCAAGACGTCCTTTATCACTTGTGGTATTGGACACTAAGCTGTAGAGGTCCAAAGTGAACTCAAGAATGGCTGAAGAGTCAGAAGGATGGCACAGCCTGTTAGCTTCCGGTTGTGCTCTGGTAGGCGAGCGTGTTTCGTAGATAAGGCACCAGTCGACCCATCCTCTATCGTGGCGATTGCTGCTGGTATTGTCAGAGGATAGTTCATTTTAGCTGCTCCTGAGAAAGCTGGGCAAGGGCAGCTTCAGTAAAGTTTACCGACTCGGTAGTGTGGCATAAGGAAAGCCGGCCATTGGAATCAGTAGGAAGAATGGCGCTGGGTCCAGACTCAGTAAAACGTTCTGGCCCATAGTTTAACGACATTTCGGTCGGAAGCAGATGTGGGAGAGAGTTCCGCATGAGGTCAAGTTCAGATCCGTGGGTGTCCAACAGTTGAGTTGAAACAGGAGATGCTTGAAAGAATGCACACATTTAATGAACAACATGTACACACCAATTATACACAACAGCGTTTAATTGTCGATTCAAATACGGGACATCATTCGGAGACACTGCGTCGAAAAAAAGGTTAAGTATTTCTTGGTAATAGCTGGCTACGCCGAGAGCAAGTTCGCAAGAATGGGTGAGGTTAAGGTTGCATTCACCATCCTCAAGGCGATCGTTAATTTCAGGCGGAAAAGCCTTTGCCTCGTTAGCGTAGCAAACAGTAGCTAACTGTGCTACTTGATGGTCTGATATGAGTGGGGACGCCTCAGATATGAGGCACCTGGTATTCGAAGGCCAATCTTCAACATAACCAAGGTTAACACCGCCACTCTGGTGTTGGAATGGTTGTTCTCGCTGTGAAATTCAACGGGAACCTTAGGTAAGGGAATGTCAGCACCCAGACTGCTTTGGGTGCGACCTATACTGCTCGTTCTGCAAGAGAACTGTGACTGAACCTGTGGGCTGTCAGAGAGCAGAACTGACACATTCTAGAACATTGTAGGCGGCTCTGTCTAGCGGTGTCTATGTACTCTCATCAGGTAAACAATGGAGGCGCCTATATGCCAACTGTACAAACTGTGGTTCCTGCCAGTGTGAAAGGGCATGCACTGAACAGGCAGTTGTGCAAGGTGGTGCTCGGAGAGCGGTAGGTTTGTACTATCGTGGAGTGTCCTATTGGACATACCCATAATATTCCAAGCGCGCGTGCAATCAGTACAAGACTAGTACACCGACACTGTCACGACAATATGATACTATAACCAAGCACACAGGGGTGCGCAGTCTTTAACGTGTGCGGTGTAGCTATATACAACTAGAGAACAGTAATTTCCACTGTGCTACCCTTCAGCAGAGCGAGAGAGCGGTGGTAGTCTGCCCTCGAATCTGTCTCCTATAACGAGGACAGCCGGTGTGAATAACACAGCGTTTTCTTAAATCAAAAGGTGCTAAAGTAAAGGGAACTAAACCTAGAATAGGGGTTACTAACCCTAATTCGGATTTTCTATCTCTACGCCCTCACAGATTGAACTCGGTGAGCGAAATCTGGATCAAACTAAGCAGGAAGCGCCTTACCATTGACAAGAACATAGAGAGTGTTGTGGACAGAGTCGTACGATGGAAGAGTAGCAGAAAGAGTAACTTGATGAGATGGCGGTGAAGAAGAGGTTGAGTGAACACCGTAGGCGTTTTTGAACTTGTGGAATAAATTGCGTGGAAGGAGCTTCGAAAAATGATCAGCGACCTGGTAGTGAGTAGGACACCAGAGAGGACGAATGACCGAGTTGGCTTGGTAATCACGAATGCGAAATTCTCGTAAGTTGATATGACGAGAGGGAGCACTGACTTTAGGGTGATTAGCGACATGTAGTGCGCTAGCGTTATCAATAAGCAGGGGAATAGCGTGAGCTTGATCACATGAAAACAAATAATCGTGAGAGGAGAAGAGCTTGTGGGACCAGTGACATTCATCAGCGGCGGCGCTGGCGGCGATGAGTTCGGCTTCCATGGTGCTTTTGGCAGTAAGAGTTTGGCGTTTGCTACACCAGAATACGAGGCTGCCAAAGACGAAAATACATGCACCAGAATTGGATCGTAAGCGAGGGTCAGAACGGCCAGCAAAACTGGCATCATTAAAACAAATAATAGGCGAACGAAGGTGATGCAGTTCAGAATAGGTGCTAATCAGATGCAGAATAAAGGCCGCAATAGAGGGGCTGTCGGATGAATAGTCGAGTGAATCATTCGGAGTACCCTTCAAGTAGCGAAGTAAAACATATAAGTGCAGAAGGTGGGTCTGCTCAGGGTTGTGCATACCCTTGCAGCATTGTTGCACAAAGTGGTAATATCGGGGCGACATGTGACAGACAAGTAAATACTAGTGCCACAGTAGTGAGGAAAATCTTTGCGTGATACGTCTAAAGTAGGAGCCAAGTCGGAGGGAAGCTTAGCAGAAGGTTTTTGAGTGAGAATGTCCGAGTAGGGGACGTCATATTATGTAGGTTGAGCTTATGCTCGGCGAGCATCTTGGTGATCTTCGCTGCTACATTCATAGTGAGGTGGCCAGTGGAGACATTGTAGTGTACATCGATATCAAGGAAGGGTCTGATGTTCTCATGCCACGTACCTTTGCCATATTTTTTCTCCAGAGCGGTGCGAAGAGGTGTAATTTTGGCAGTGTTGGTACCAGTGATCAATAGGTCATCGACTGAAACGGATAGTAGAACCCATTTGTTGATAGATCGATCCCAACTGATATAGAGGCAAGTGTCGACTTGTGAGCGTTCAAGCTCATGTTGTCGAAGAAACGAGTCGAGCTTGATGTCCCACAACAAAGCTGACTGTTTGAGGCCATACAGAGCCTCGACGAGTCGGAGAGCGAGCTTCGACTCTGGGTGGTTCTTCTGTATCTGCCGGATAAGATTTTGCGAGACACGTATTCCTCGAGGTATGTCAATCCATACCGGGCGATCGAGTGCCGATTGGATGAATGCCTGCGGAATGTCCGCGTGCGCGACCGGGAGTTTGTGCTTCACAGCGATGGTGAGCAATAACCGGTTGGTGGCGAGCATTGCGGTTGGTGATGATGTGGCATAAAAGTCAATGCCTACACGTGCCAAGCAACCTCGGGCAACTATACGAGCTTTATAGCGGTCTGGGGTGCCGTCAGCAAAATACTTGATCTTCAGCACGAGTTTCGTCGAGATAGACGAACGGTCTGGCGGTAAAGTTTCAAGCTGAAAGACACCGTTGGAGCAAACTAACTAACTAACTTCAGACCTCTCCCGGGCATGGGAGCCAGGCCGGACCGACACGTGCCAGTCCGGAATCACGGGCCTGTAGACGAGGAGCGCCCAAAGGTCGGTCGGCGGAGAGTGACCATCAAGCTTGTCGCGATGCGACGAGGAGACCGCGATGTGACTGACAACCAACTCGTCGATAACCTTCCGTCTTCGCCCCCCGGCCATACCCCGTCCCACTGCGAACGTTCCGGCTGCCAACCGGCCCGCCCGGGAGGCGAATAGGTGCCAACCTACGCCGGAGGGCGGATGCCCTCGCAAGGCTCAGGATTCATGAGGCACCGTCCTCCATCGCAACCGCAGTCGGCGATCAGGGTAAGGGTAGGAGTGGAGCAAAAGCCTTCAATTTCTTTGCGAATCGAAGCGATATGCTTTAACTTGTCTTCTTCGCTGAGTCCTTTGAGTTCGACAATCTTCTCAGGCTCATAGACACCATATTCAGCAGTCACGAGTTGTAACACGACATGGTCGATGTGCTGCAAGTCATAGTCCATGACTTCTTGGAGAATATCTTGATTCGGATCACTTTGACTTAGGAAGAGGCGTCCGAGTTCGCCATAATCCTGCATGAAGGCATGTCTGTGACGAGAAGCTAAGTGGTAGTGCTGATGCGCTGAGATGTCCCATAAAAGAGAGGAGCTCATACAACAGAATTCTTGGTTCCATTGACGCGCATAATACTCTGCCGGTGACAGTTCGTCGTGGCACACATAGTTCTCGAGAACAGAATCGTCGTTGTCCAGGTGGTCGACCAATACATATGAGTGGTACGGCTTCCTTGGGAAGTCGACGCACAAGAGTTCTGCGTCGGTTTCTCTCTGCAGATCCAGTGCAGTGCCGCCCATGATACCATAGTCTTGTGTGGTATTTGCCAGGAGACATCCTTTCGGGACATCATTTGGCGGCTTAGCATCCCTTCGAATGTTGAGATCAGATGCGATGCTGACGGCATGGCCCTGGTGCAGAGCGCTGACACTGATGAGGAACATCAATGTGCTGGACATGTTGGCTGTGGCGCGAGCCGTGGATTGCTCCTGCTGGTATTTCCAGTTGCGACCATACTCTGAAGCGATAATGCGTCTGGTGGAAAGTTTTCTATCGTCGACACGTTTCGCGATATAGTGTTGATCCTTGGGAATGCGGAATCCGCGCTCGTCCTTGAGATCTGCCTTGAGTTTGTCGCTTTGGTTGCGATGCACGAGAACTGGGGTAAAACCTGAATCGTCGAGAACAACCTCTAGGCGATCTTTTCGTTTGGGCATCGGAATGCTACCATCCGGCGGAGATGGCCGGATGAGAAACGAAAAATCCTGTTCAGGTGTCTCGTCGCTGACGGGACTTGGATCGGCAGCGGAGGTTGGATCCGGTTCTTTGTGCTCGTCGTCATCTTCAGGTTTGTCATCCTGGTCGTCATCTTGAGTCTCGCCCTCACGTTTCGATTCCTGTCTAGCTTCCGGCATTTGCTGTTCGCTTATAGCTGGGAGCGGGTCCTCTTGCCGTGCCTCTGTTGGGATCTTCGTGAGTGCTTTGATCCGTTCGGTCTCCTTGTTGCGGTTGACTGGGATGTCTGCATCAACGTGGAAGTCGTTAGAGGTGACGATTTTTCCATATCGCCCCTGATGTACAAGCAGGAGAGAGCTATGAACATCACGGATAAATCGGTCCGTGCCGGGGAGGTTTGGGACGTAATTGTTGCTTGTGAGATAGCAGGTGGAGACGCTGGAGGGTTCCAGCTTGTGACTTGGAGGATAGACAAAGGTGACAGGTTCACCAAAGGGAAGGACCTTCAAGAGCGGTGCCATGGGTGGCATGATGCGCCGGGGGACGGTGCAAGTCATGTTTGTGCGCGAGGGCAGTCCATGAGAGCGCTGATTGTCGGCTTGGATCTTATGCAGCAGAGCAAATGGGTGATAGTACTCGGCGGCAATGGACTTTCCTTCGATGCGGACACTGCGCAGATTGAGGAGGCGAACTACAGTGCCTCGGGTGTTTTCCTTGATGATGTTTTCCGCAAAGTTCCGCTGGTGGAGGTGGCGACCAATGATTTGAAACTGGATACCGAGTTGCACCTTGAGCGGGTGGAATGCTTCGGAGCGGAAAGTTGAGAATGCATCGGATGATATAATTTTCACGTTTACATCGAATTCGACCTTAATCACATTGACCACGTAGAGGATGCCAGCCAGAACGTCCTGTGCGTCTAGTTTCCGCAGGAAATAGACCCACTTGTGTGCTGAGATAATACACACAAAGTGCATGATGTAGCGAAAGCCACCATAGCATTTGCTGATGCTCGGGTATGAGACATCCATGTGGAGATGTTGGCCAGGAGCATAGGCCAGTTCATCCTGTGACCAGGAGTTGTTCTAGTGACTGAAGCTTACATGCGATTGGCAGCGCTTGCATTCACTGCAGTCTTGCAGATACCGATCATCACCTGGGCGGAGATTCGTTACATTGGCGGCAATCGTGCGGCGAAGAATCTCTGGTTGCTGGTGATGTGGTGCCAGCGAGTGACCAAAAGTACTCTTTTGGCGTGCTGAATGGTGCCGGGCTTGTGCAAGGGGGGCAGAGCGGCAGTCGAAGCGCGGGGGGGGCTGGGTCGCTTGTCAACTCGGACTTTAGCAACGGTTGCCTCGGCAAGAAGCGTCTCGAGGTTTTTCGATTTGCTTGGTTTGCGGATCGCATCATAGTGAGCATCTGCTACGGCATTGAAGAGGGAGGTGAGGTTGAGGTCCTCCTCTGCTAAGAGACGGCTGGAGATGCTCAGGAAGAATTCTGCAACCTGGTTGATGTCTCCGGGGCTGGGGATGCCATTGCGTATTGTTGCCCATTCGATGTGAAAGTTCACGTGGTGGTGCGATTCGTGGAGTGCGAGGACAGCGCTGTACTTTGCCTGCAGCATGTGGTGCGGGACGGCGTTGGCCAGTGCCTTAAACGCGAAGTACGGCGGGTGCTGTTGGAACAGACGGAGCAGTTCCGGGTCCGAGTGGTGTCCAAACTTTGCGATTTCGTTGAGGGTCGCATAGCGGATGTGGTCTGGAGAGATCAGCAGCAAGGCGTTGGAGTAGCTCGTGTTGGTTGGGTACGAGCCAGTGACCGAGTAGCACTTGGTGCTTTTCTGAAGCGTGTCTCCGATGTGGCCGACATAGTCCGCGTAAGTGGGACGTGCTTTGGACATAATGAGTCCCTTGGGGTCATCGAGAGTAATTCGCTCTCGTGAGTCGATCGCGGCAAAGCCAGGATGCGAACGATTCATGTAGTGGGCTCAAGTGGACGGGCGCGAACAGCTGCGAGCGGCGGCCAAGGAGGTGGTGTAGGCGACGACCAGAAGGGCGGTGCCTTTGGGAACGTCCAGGGAAAAGGCGTGCGTTGGGGAGAAGACTGCGGGTTGATGTGAACAGTCCAATATCCGAGGGGGCCTGGAGTGGAGGGCGAGGGAACTAACTAACTAACTTCAGACCTCTCCCGAGCATGGGAGCCAGGCCGGACCGACAGGAGCCAGTCCGGAATCACGGGCCTGTAGACGAGGAGCGCCGAAAGGTCGGTCGGCGGAGAGTGACCATCAAGCTTGTCGCCATGCGACGAGGAGACCGCGATGTGACTGACAACCAACTCGTCGATAACCTTCCGTCTTCGCCCCCCGGCCATACCCCGTCCCACTGCGAACGTTCCGGCTGCCAACCGGCCCGCCCGGGAGGCGACTAGGCCAACCTACGCCGAGCGAGGGAAGCGCGGGGAAAGTAGCCACAGGCGACGGCAGTAGCGACGGTGCCGGTGATGGCTCCATCCAGATGATAAGCACATTGGGACTCTGAGGCATGAAAACAGCGGAGGGTGTTCCAAGCGGCGAGAGTTGGATGTTGCGACGAGTGATTGTGCAGCAATGCGAAAAAAACCAGGAGATGTACGTCATGGTAGCGTAGGGGGTGCCGTCGGCATATAGACCGATATCCGCAAGGGCTTGGTGAAGCGCGCAAGCATTTGACAGATGCGGATGTTTTCGGGAATCGAGAGTTTAGAGGCGTGGGCGGGTTTGTAGGAAAAGGTGGCCTCGTGCTGGTAATAAGCCAAGGTGGAGCGGGCCACGGTGCCACGAAGGGCGGGGTTGGCGATCCAGAGATCGTCGGGGATAGTGTGACTGGGGTCCAGGAGGGGAACCATGCTCGGAGGAGATATTAACCAAGGAGAAGCGGTTTTCTCGAGGTTGTAATCGGTGAGCGGGTGTCGGGCATAGACAGCGAGACAGCGGGTCTTGCTTATGACGCCGCGAAAAGCGGAGGCATTGTAGACACCGGAGTGTCTGAAGTAACCTAAGCGCTGATAGCATTTGGTGAGTTGAGTGTACTCGTGATGAGTTCGGGGGTTGGGAGGTACGTTCTCGACAATGGCGTAGGTCGGGAGCGTGCAACGAACAAAGCGGATTTGTTCTTTGACGAAAAGGTCGGCGGTCACCGGAGTGGCGTAGCCGTCGTATTCTTTCATTACACTCAAATGTTGACATGGCAGTGTGAAAACTGCTAAGTCAAAATGAGGTAGTCGTATTTTGCCGGTTTGCAGAGCGGCATTGAGCTTTCTTAGATCCGCATAATGCTGAGCGTGCGGGAAGAGTTGTTGCGCGCGGGCGCGCATAATAGGGTGAATTTCACAGGTGACCACGACAGTAATACGGCTGTCGAAGCGTTTGCGAAAAGAGATGAAACCTTCTTGGTGAAGTCCACCTGCAATAATAGCTGTTTTTAGCGGAGGGGGTTGTGCTTGCACAGAGAGGTCCGCTGAGGTAGTGAATGCATATTGGACGACAGTACGCGGGAGACTAATGAGGTCCGATAAGAATATTGAGTGATGCTGTAGCTTAGCAAAATCTAACATGTGAGATTGCGAGCGTGTCTTTGCGACATGCTGTGTGATGTGTGCAAGTTCATCCTTGAGTGACATTCGTGTTCCGGTGTGAAAACTAACCACAGCGCGGAATGTTTGCTTTGGATGAGACGGCAGGGACAACAGGCCATTGGTTTGGCGATTGGCGAGAACTATTGCTGTTTTTCCTATAAGCGTCTTATAATCGTGGGGATCCGCGGTCGACGTGTTCATAAGTTCGTACAGATATGGTTCGTGTGGCAATGGCGGGTCGGTTGCTTGGACATTCAGAGCTTTGAGCTGAGATGTCGCGATAACCTGTAGACCTTAGCGGAATTGCGGGACGACCAACAATACAAGATATAATGCGTAACCAGTTGACTGTTTGATATCCTTGGGGAAGGGACCTGCGGCCTGCAAGTACAACGATTTGACGCCGATGAAATGGCTGGTCAAGGTGCCTCTTCCCATGCGTATGGTGTGTTCGGGAATCCGGCGTATGGACTCGGGAACAAAGTGTTGAATTGTGCGTGTGAAGCAGAAGGATGCGCCACCGTCAATTAATGAAGTTTCAGTGCCGGGTCCATTGCATCCGTGCAGCGAGTTAGTCTTCTTTGATGTCTTTCCTGGAGTGTAAGTTGCACAAAGAAAATCAGCGACTCTGGGAGATATTGTGGATGAGGTGGTGAAATTCGTCATCGTGAGGCTTGGTGCCTGATTGAGTAAGATGTGGTTGGCGGCACAGGCGTCGTCGGCAACCATCAGCGAAAAAGCTGACTCTGGTGGAGAGCACGCATGTAGTTACTGTGACGTTGTGCGTAGTCTTCGGCGGAATCATCCTCATCGCGGATTTCGGGGATGGTGTCGTCGTAGAGGCCTAGCTGCCGTGATCATCATAGAAACCGAGATGGCCTTGGTCATCTTTTTCGTCAGTTTCGCCCTCATCAGGTGGATCATCCTGAGGATCGGACGATAGCACCTGAAGAAACTCTGCGGCATCGCCGTCGGCTTCGGAGAGAAGTATCTCGTCGGAGATGGTGGTGATGAGGTTGATTAGCTTGCTCATGCGCTCGGAGCTGGACGTGTGTTGGCGACCGGCTTGGCTGAGATTCCGTATGGTTTGGAGCTTGCGACGGACTTCACGAAGGGGGACCTTCAATAGCTGGTCAGGAGTAGATGGGTTGGGTGGATGCGGTTGGGTTGGAAAGGTGACCTTGCGGAGGTGCGGGTGCTCGCGTTTGTCGGAGGTGACAGGAGCAGCACGGGGATTTTGCTTGGTCTTCGTTGTGGTGACAGGGGTGGCTTTGGGCTTTGGACTGTCGTTGATGTTATGACGATAGTACGACGGAGAGCGAGGATTCGGAGGCTTTTTTGGGGGGGGCTTCTTGGGATGTCGCGTGAGCTGTTTCTTGCGATAGGCGTGAAGATGTTGGATGAGATCATTGTCGTCATCTTGATCTAGGTCGGCTTCCGTGAGAAAGACGGCAACAGGGTCGGTGTCGTCGTAGGAGGCTTCATTGGGATCCGGAGCGGTAGACGACCAAAGTCAGTGACGAATCGCAACGGCTTGAAATTGAGGGTGGGATGAGGCTTAAGGTGAGCCCAAAAGTTGCGCTCGAAGGTGGAGATGACTGTGATGCGAGCGATTAGCTTGGGAAGGTGATGGATGGCTTCCTTGTCTTCGTCGAGTAATAGCGAGTCGTTTGGAGTACGTAGACAATCGGCAAGACGCGCGAAGCCTTTGATGTGTGTTGGGGTGCGGGAGTCAAGCAAGCTTGGGGGGTACTTGAAGCGAAGGAGTTGGTGGATTTCCTCGAGGATCTTGTCGTCGGAAAGTTGGAGAGAGGAATCGTTGGTGATTTGGCGGAGTTGCTGCTGAACATGGCGCATATAGTCGATATAATGCGCAGGCTCGTGGATCTCCGGGTTGAACGGCGTGTCCAGGAAGGCATTATAGACACAATGCGCATGGTGGACGTGGTTCTGGCCCGTGTGCTTGTCGAGTGCGAGGCGAGCTTGTAGTACGATTCAAGTCCTATCGGATGGGAAGATCCGAGCGCGTCAATTTCGTCGTATGCAGGGTGCTTGACGGAGTCGCTACCGGCATGCAGGAAACGACGAAAGGGGGGGTGCACGGTCTCGCGGAGGTACACGATGAAGTCGGCTTCTTTTCCTTGGAGGTGATGTTGGGTGATCGGATACAACTTGCCTTTCGTCGTATCGGTCGCGTCCTTGTATTGGTCTTTAAGTTCTTGGGGCTTTGGCTCGTAGACGTTCGCCAAGAAGTGTCTGCCGAACTTGCGGTAAGTGCCCTTGTAGTAGACGTAACGGCCTTGGAAATCTTGCGTGTTCCCGGCGGTAGAGTTGTAGTCGGGGTCCTTGTCGTATTCCTTGATGCAGTGGCTGAGAAGAGCGTCAGCGAGATCGTTTGATCCGCGCAAGACGGATTCCCACGTGTAGAAGCCCTGCAAAGAATATTGTGTTATGCCTGTTTCCGGCATCAGATGTTCAACGAACACCTGCATAACACGAAACGAGTGCATTTGGGGCGTGACTTGCGCTGAGTCCATTGACTTGAGGACGGCGCTAGGTTGGTCACTAAAGGTGTTAGCCTTGGTCTTGGGGTCTTGTTGAGCTGGAGTGGGGGGTGGAGCCGCAGCAGCGACGGCAGGTGGTGGTGCCTGTATGGCAATAAATCTCTCGTCGAGTGCTTGGAAGCGAGCGTCGTTGTCTTGTTTTTGTGCTGCCATCTCGCTTCGATGCCGAGTTTCGTACAATTCAGCTTGTTGTTGCATGTCTCTTTGGTACTTGGCTTCTAAGCGAGCTTCTTGTTCTCTTATCTCCGTTTCGAGTTCTTGATTGGTTAGCATTTTGCTTGGGTTCAGTCAGGGAGCGGTGGGACTCTTCTGGAAATCCTGGGGCTCTGCTGATACCGGGACTGGGCCCATAACCTAGAGAACAGCAATTTCCACTATGTTACCCTTCAGCAGAGCGAGAGAGCAGTGGTAGTCTGCCCTCGAATCTGTCTCCTAGAACGAGGACAGCCGGTGTGAATAACACGGCGTTTTCTTAAATCAAAAGGTGCTAAAGTTAAGGGAACTAACCCTAGAATAGGGGGTACTAACCCTAATTCGAATTTTCTATCTCTAACAATTCATGTTGAATCGCATACAAACAATTGTGTTGCATGGCGAGGCTAGACCGGCGCGGTAACGGTCCAAAACCCAATAAGTGCATGCAACACATGATCCCTCAGGACCCCGCTGGGCCCATAACCTGCAGAGAATTCCGCTAGGCAGTGGTTAGATCACTGAGAGACCATCCCGTCTCACCGCGCGAGGCTGGCAAGGATAAGTAGGTTCCAGGGAAACAAAGGTAGGGTTCCCCCTAGCCTCGGCACACGACAGACGATACATAGCAACACATCAGTGTAACATGTAATTACTACGTACCTGCGGGGCGCGCTAGACCATGATGATGAGCGTGAGCACAGATCGGAGGACTATTTGACTGTGTAAAAGGGAGGAAGAAGGGTAAGGAGAGATCGCGTTCTCGACGGGCGGAATAAGGGTATGAGTTAGCAGATTTCTCTGCAAGGAGACTAAAGGGGCTTCGGCCGACCAAGGACCTCGGGCCGCGGAGGACTCAGGACCCCGCAAGCATTCCGGACCTCGCACGGAGTCCGCGGAACGACCAAGGGGACCTCGGAGAACTCCGGGCACCGCAAGGACTCCAGACCGACCAAGGACTCCGGACCGGCAAAGGACCCCGGGCCCAGCAAGGACCCCGAACCCCGCAAGGACTTCGAACCCCGCAAGGACTCCGGGCCCCGCGAGGACTCCGGACCTCGCAAGGACTCCGGACCGACCGCGGACTCCGGACTGACTAAGGACTCCGGACCGACCGCGGACTCCGGACCCCGCAATGACTCCGGAACTGACCAAGGACTCCGGACTGACCTCGGACCCCTGTAGTGGTTTTCTCTCAGATACCCGCCCCTCTTGGCCGGACCAGAGGCCTCAACAACCCTTTCTCCCAACCCGAACCGCGGGTGAAACCCATTACACGCCCGATCTCAGCGTAAACACTCACGCCATCTCAAAATCGGACAATAAAATGAGGGTAATAGCAAGAAGACAGCTAGAAAACAATACAAATGCCTGGTGCATTGGGTTCAGTAGAAGCGCAGGTGAGGGTTTCAAGATGACACCCCCCCCATAATTGCAAGGTCAGTAACAGGGCAACAATCAGGGTAAGTCAGGTGGCAGGCTGGCAGGCAGTGGGGGATGGGCGTTACTGCCACAGGAGCCCCCTACTTGAGATGAAGTCGTCCTCGACTTCAAGGGTGACGAAGGTCACGCTCACGAATGGTACGATAAGCTCGGTCAGCTACATCAGCAGGAACTTTGTTGCTGTGGAGGCCGAAGTTACTGACGAGGACGAGGACATCGATTTCATCCGGGCGAAAATCAGTCACACAGGGTTCACAGCCCTCCATATTTGGTCATAGGCGTGTGAAGCTACCTCCGTCAGGGTCCTTGTATTCTGGTCTTAAGCGTCGCTCGGCCAGTGGCTTAGTAGGATCAAAAACACGAGGATCATCGCGCGGTCCCAAATCGGTATAGTAGTGGAGCGCAACGGTATCATTGTCGTGGTCATATTCTTCGTAGACTTCAGCAACGTAGATACGCTTCTTCCACGCGTTGGATCGTCCTTTAACCCTGAAAATTGCGAACTTGCCATGTTCGAAACGGTCGCGGTCTGAAGGTAAATGCAGCGGGGCTGAAGAAGTGTCGATGGTTGGCACTTTCAAAGGCACAATCTGCTGTTCAGATACTACAACCGATTCAGCATCATCGTCGTTGACGTCTTGAATTTCGCAAACGACGGGAGAGATTAGTCTGGTAACTATGTAAGGTCCGCGCCAAATAGGCCGTAGCTTGTGGCGCGTCTTAGGCACGAAACGCAAAACATAATCACCCGGGGGGAACTGGATGTCAATTTGGTGGGCATCATAGTTGAGTTTCTGGCTCTCATGGGCCTTTTGGTGAGCTCGTGTAACGAGTGGACTGTAAAATTCAAACTTGTTCTTAAAGTCCATCAAAATCGGCTGACGCGATTGCGGTAGATCACGCTGTTCACTCAAAAGATTGTAATCGGGTGGTAACAGGGGTTGCGTGCCGGTACGCATCATGAAAGGTGAAATCTTCGTTCCCGGAATGTACATCCTATTGTACATGAATGCAACATATGGGAGGAAATTGCACCAATCTGGCTGACGCTGTTCATCGATCGCAGCTCTCAAGAAGGCTTTGATAAATCGGTTGACACGTTCAGTGTGGTTACTCTGAGGGTGATATGGAAGGGTAGTACGATAACGTACGTTGAATTGACGAACGAACGTGCGAAATAAAATGTTCGCGACCTCATTTCCATTATCCGTGACTATGCATCGTGGGAGACTTCCCTCAAGTGAAATCTTGTCCACAAACGCGTTCAAAATTGAATAATCATGTTTGGTGTTGATCAGAGCCCGTTTCAATAAATGCGACGCTCCATCGTACATCGCAAGTATGTACGTCTACAAGCCAGCACCTCGCAGAGGTCCAATCAGATCCATACCTAGGACATAGCAACCTCCGACGCGATTCGGTTGACAGAGAAACCCATGACGCTTAGGCATGGTGGATCGAATCTTCTGGCAAATAATGCAGGCACTGACAAACTCATCAACTGACGATGAGGCGTTTGGCCACCAATACCGTTCTAAGATTTGATTCGCCGTGGAGTCTCGTCCTACATGGCCTCTGAACAATCCTCGATGATGCATGGCGATTACTCGCTTTCTCATCGACGGAGGGACCACAATAAGACGTTGAGAATCCGAATCATCGATCTTATACAACACGTTGTTGTCAACTTCATACGGTACGGATGACTGCTCGTCTTGATCTTTCTGTTCAGAATCGAGATTTCGTCTGATTCGTTTGCATGTGTCGTCTTCAGCTTGTTCTTTCGCTATCTCATCGAGAGTGATCTCATCCTCAGCTTGATCCGCAAAAGGAAGACGTTCGACGGAGTCAACTGGCTCAGACTCGTACGAGAATTGAGGCGGTTGTAAATTCTGTCGCGTACTAACTGCTGCCATAGCTGCGGTGGGTCCGCTGTCCGTCGGTATAGGCATCGTCACCGAAGAGAAGGTAAAACAGGCTGTGTCAGGTACATCGGTGGGGATTTCTTGGAAGATCAAATTCCAGAGAGCTACACTATAATGTGTACGACGCTGGAGTTCTTCGCATCTCTTTTCATACTCCTTTTACACGAGGGTTTTCTCTACGTAATACGGCTTTCCCTTATATCTTCCCTCTCCCTTACCCTTCCGCAATTATTTATTTCAAGACTATGAAGTTACCAGTCTGAAGCTCTCTTCCAACAAGGAGAAGTCCTCCAGGTGCGTACCGTTAGGTGCGGGGTTCTCTGCTTAATTAGCAGAGGCTTCGTTCCTCGTTGTCAGTGTAAACGCTTATATAGATCCTAATGTCCCTAAGGAGTTAGGGCCTAAATCCCTACCTTGTGTAGTAGCATGTGACAAGCGGAATGGTATGTACACGCCTAAGACCGCACGCGGTCTCTACCATGTACCCGGAGAGGGTCAAATCTCTCCAGGTTATGGGCCCAGATGCGTAGGTGTGTCAGCCCAGCTGTGTTGTGCGTATAATGGAGTGATCAGTTTGCGCCTGATTACGAGTACAACGCGACAATGTGTTTGGCGGTGGTCTACTGTACATATTTGTTATGCGACGGTGCGTGCCCACCAGTTAAGTTGGTTCGTGGCTGAGTTGGGTCGGCCATTGGTCACGTGCACTCGCATAACTAATAAAATTAAATTTTTCCTACACAAGCTGCGGAAACTTGTGTGGGTTTTTTTCCCCTCCATTCCCCAACAAAAGACTGACTGCTAGAGAATTAATCCATTCTTCAGTCTCAAGTCACCATGTTTAAATGGCATGTTGATTTGTTTGGTCTTGTAAATAAATCCACGTTTAAATATAACGTACTGTATATATGCACCCGCACCCAAGAAACCCTTCATTCTTATGTGTCGAACCTGTCTATCAATCCTCTAACCTACCTTGAGTAGGTCACAACAATGTCAAGACCAAAACCAATATCCACTACGGATATTTATAAACAAGAACAAACTCTAGTTGATAAGCTCCAAGAAGGTCTTCGCTTTCAGGACAATTCAACTAAGGTCAGTTTGCAACTTGAAATGCTTCGTAGGCACATGACATGCCCATACGCGGACGCGTTGTTCGCCTTCGATTCGTATGATGCATATACCCGGAATGCTCCGGAATACAATCAACTCATCGACCACGAAGTTAATATCATCTTTTCCAGATGGAAGGCTGAAAAGTTAATGAACTCCATCTTCCAGATGAAGATGCACTGCCAGACCACCTCAAGACATGGCGCATAAACCATACCCATCGACTGAGACGAAGTTCTCAACCAACCGACGCCTGGATAAACCAGCGTCCTGGATTCCCTACATCCCAGGTACCACTGCAACCAAGCCTCCTAAAGTACTGCTGATGGATACTATTCACCAGTCTCACGACTCATTAAACAATGCATATTCATTGCTAGCAACAGTTGCTGGACAATCTGGTTTTAACGCTCGTAAACTGCGTAACGCTAAAGATAAAGCGTCTACATTCTCTCCGCGGGACACGTCCTCCTATGGTCCACCTTCAAATTATAATGTTAAAGGCACTAGCCTCGACCGTCCTGTTTACTCACAGTCCACCAACCGCAACTCTCGCTCTAATATTCGAGAGAGCTACACTATTATGTGTGCGACAGTGGAACATTTCACACCTATCTCTACACGAGGGTTTTCTCTCCGTAATACGGCTTTCCCTCCTTCCTTCCTCCCTTACCCTTCCGCAATTATACTTTTCATGACCATGAAGAACCCAGTCTGAAGCTCTTTTCTTCAACATGGAGTAGGCCTCCAGGTGCGTACCGTCAGGTACGGGGTTTTCTGTTTAATTAACAGAGGCTTCGTTCCTCGTTGTCAGTGTAAACGCGTCTATGGGACCTAACTAACTAACTTAACTTCAGACCTCTCCCGAGCATGGGAGCCAGGCCGGACAGGCAGGAGCCGATCCGGAATCACAGAGGAAAATCACGCAGTTGGGGCAGAGGCGAAGGACGAGGACTCGTTGATGACGGACCGCCACTGCGCGCGGTCTTGTGCGAAGTCGTGCAAAAGCGTCGCAGGCCGCAAACGTGTTGGTCCACGAACAATCGACCTGTCCGTCGCGTTCTGCCCAACCGAGCGAACCCCATCCCAGCGCGGACTTTCCGGGTGCTAACCGGCCAGCCCGGGAGGCGAGCAGGCACCGTCTCACTCCGGGACGGCCGGGGCCGCCGCAGGGAGCAAGCGTGTTAGGCGTCCTCCATCGCAACCAACGGTTAGCGATCGCTGGGTCCTAATGTCCTTAAGGAGTTAGGGCTTAAATCCCTACCTTGTGTAGTAGCATGTGACAAGCGGGATGGTCTGTACACGCCTAAGACTGCACGCAGTCTCTACCATGTACCCGGAGAGGGTCAAATCTCTCCAGGTTATGGGCCCAGATGCGTAGGTGTGTCAGCCCAACTGTGTTGTACGTCTAAATGGAGTGATCAATTTGCGCCTGATCACGAGTACAATGCGACAATGTGTTTGGCGGTAGTCTACTGTATATATTTGTTATGTGACGGTATATGCCCACCAGTTAAATTGGTTGTGACCGAGTTGGGTCGGTCACTGGTCATATTCACTCGCATAGCTAATAAAATTAAAAATTTTTCCTATACAAGCCGCGGAAACTTGTACTTATAAAAATAAAAATTTTTCCTATACAAGCCGCGGAAACTTGTACGGGTTTTTCCTTCCATTCCCCAACAAAAGGCTGACTGCTCGATAACTAATCCATTCTTCAGTCTCAAGTCATCCTGTTTAAATAGCATGCTGATTTGTTTGGTCTTGTAAATAAGCCCACGTTTAAAATAGCGTACTGTACATAGAGCCCGCACTCGATAAACCCTTCATTCTTATGTGTCGAATATGTCTATCAATCCTATAACCTATTTCTTAATAGGCCACAGTCATGTCAAAACAAAAGCCAATATTCACCACGGATATCTACAAACAAGAACAAATCCTCGTTGATAAAATTAACGCAGGATTGCGTTTCCAAGACAACTTAACCAAGGTGAGCGTGCTAATTGAGGTGCTTCGCAGGCATATGACAAGTCCATATGTGGACGCGTTATTCTGCTTCGATTCATACGAAGCTTACACCCGGAATGCTCCGGAGTATAATCAACTTCTTGAACAAGAAGTTGATATTATCTTCGCTCAATGGAAAGCTGAACAGGTAAACGATTTAAACTTGCCTGATGAAGATGCCCTGCCTGACCATTTAAAACTTGGCATGTCAATTCACCACATCAACTAACAGTCGATGTCCGTAACAATCTCGAACGACTTTATTACCAAGAGTCCTATAATCTCGTTCGTCCCGAATTAAATGAGGATGTTAAACGTGTCCTTAATCTATTAGATACCCGATTCCCTAAATCAATTGTGTATGATTCTTCTCTAACTAACATATCCTTTACAGGTCTCTCTAATACCGACTTGATCAAACACTGCGAAACTTATGCTGGTTTCTTGTACACATTTTAAAACTTGGAATCACAAGACAGACCAGCTCTCGCTATGTGGCCTCAATTAAAGAAGATATATGCACTTACTGCACATCCTAATAAACTACGTGCAGTAATGCTTTTGTCTTACCATTTCTATGAGACAGTGTCTTGTACAGATGTTACTGAGCTTAAATCTCAGTTTAATCGAATGTCTTTAAATGTTAATTGGCATACCCATGTATTCGTCGAACAACTTCTTGCTTTCCAATCTCAGGCAAAGCAATTAAATAATGATGAAGCATCAATCCAATTTAATAACTCCATAATTACTCTTAAAGCTCACGAGGAGATCTACCGTCTATACGCTAATCCCTCGGATCACGAGCGCTATTCTCAATCTTTATTGGAATGGTGTAAACTCTACGAGACACGCTCTGGGAACAACTCGATTCACGATCCTGAATTGTTAAAGCTAGTTGATCCTAACGACGTTCGTCCGTTACTGGAATTCTTGTTAAAGATATACAATGAAACAAAGTTTTCCTCTAACCGACGCTTGGATAAGCCCGCTTCCTGGATCCCTTACATCCCTGGTACTACCGCTACCAAGCCACCTAAAGTATTATTGATGGATACTATTCATCAATTCCACGACTCTTTAAACAACGCTTACTCGTTGTTAGCTACTGTATATGGACAGTCTGGCTTCAACGCATGTAAACTTCGTAATGCAAAAGATAAAGCATCGACAATTTCACCTCGCGACACGTCGTACTATCGTCCACCTTCAAATTATAACGTCAAAGGTACCAGCTTCGATCGTCCTGTCTACTCACCCTCTTCTAACCGCAATGCGCGCTCTAATATGTCTCTTATGAACCGGGCTACTTATCAAGTTGATCGTCTTCGCCGCCTGTTTGGTAAATTACAGGAAGCGAATCCCAACCCCTCTACCGACTCTAAAATGGTACAGGAGGAAATGAAAAGCTTACTGAGTACCCTCTGGACAGCCGCTTCTCAAGCTTCGACACAATCTTTAGATCCTGACGAAGCTACTCAAGTTCATCTATACTTATCTCGAGTTGATACTATGTCCAATACTATATCGAACCTCTTAGAAGCCGATAAAGAATCTCATGTTATAGAAGAAAAGTATCAAGCTGAAACTTCTGCTCCTGAAGCGCCCCCAGTGATGCGGAGCAGAGGGGAACTGCTGATACATAGAAAATGTTCCACGCTTTTCTGTCCATTAAAGATGATGAAATCGATAACATCCCTCAGCCGCTATTGCAGCACATAAATGCTAAAGCTCAGAATGCAATCGTTCGTCGTCAAGCTCGGGGAACTTCCTCACACTCGGAGCTCCCCAGTAATCTACCCAATGAAGATAATGAAGATGGTACAGATCCCCCTGTGTTGCTACCAAAATTAAACACTGGTTTTACACTAGTCGTTGTGCCTTCCGAACAAACGCAAAGTTTCATGACACAGTATGTGTTTGGTCAAAGCTCAGCACATGCCTGTTATGCAACAATGCTTAACTGTAACTGTACAACGAGTACAATTTGCCGCTAATTACTACACCAGGATATGCTGAGACATGTGCTTCTCAACATGTAATTAACTTTAAACGTTATGCTGATCCTATCCACATCGTAAAGCTACCCGAGTCCTTATCACCTGCTATCCAGACTGCTACGGATACGCAGAGAATCACACATGCTATGATTATAAGGACCGTCATTCCCGCTCTCCCAAAGCATCCAAATGTGGGATATGTAAAGCTAGACGTTGCGCTTTTTCTACCCAAGCAAAACGACCATAACGATCCCGATCTGCACATCATCAGTATGACTCAATGGGGAGAAGATAAACTTGGTATACATCTTTATGGAGTTGAATTTAAAGGACAATCATCTATCCAGAGTAAAATTGATGATAATGTCAAAATTACTTTGTTTAGACTCAGTAACCTGTTGCCAACTCTACCAGTTTATTCGCTACAACAAGCAAAAGCGCGTAAAATGGAACTTCGCTCACTACAGTTCAGACTATGTGCTTTTAATGAACAACGCGAAATGCTTAAACTATATTCCACCCTCATGGAACGAGTAATTTACGTCCCATGGCTTAAAACCATCCTGGAGTCAATGCATTCGCAGCTGCCTTACATACGCAAGCATTTCCCACCTCCCGTATGACGCAAGGTTACCACACGATTGCTTCACACAGTAACTTCGTCTCCTAGCCCACGAACACCTACTGTAACTCTCCTTTGCTCTGGGATGTCCACTCCTGCATTCTTGGCTTGCGCTTCTAATGACTTGCAAATCAACATCAACGTTAAAGTTCTTGTTGAGAGCGATGACAATATAACGCACATGCTACGAAGACGTTTTGGTAATTCCATCGAAATTTTCCCATCCCTACCTAAGTTTCTGACATACCTCCATCGAGCATCGGACGTTGAACGTGCACGATATTACACCGATATCGTGGAATTGACATCACCATGCACAAATCGCAACATAATCAATGGGAGATCCATTTCCACCTTCGACCGTGATATGGACGATTCCTTGTTTCCAAGTGCTCTAAGTGTACTTGAGCTTTTAAAGCCGCTTGTTCTCTTCATGGAAATGACTCCACCACACTCCGCATCATACGAAGATCATATACGAGTTGCTAATCTCATCTTCTCAACGATGCACTATACGGTGGATGTATGTGACCGATTTCCATGCTATCTATGCGGAGATTATCAAGCCAGAGAAAGATGGATCCTCGTTGCACGTAAATATAACACCGGCCCTCTTGATCTGCTTTCATGGCCTAATAAACGAGTCACTTCTTTTCTGGATATTGCAGACCATACTAATTCCATCAGTCGCATGTTAATAGTCGACGAACCTTGGACGCAGGTCTTTCCTGACATACCATTTGTGTCCACACCTAAAACCTACAATATTTTCAGTCGTACAGGATCCGTGCGCTTAACTGTGACTGAGCTTGAAACCTTAACTATGCTGTTCCTTCGTCTGCACTCTAATAAAACAGTCGAACATCCCAGTCAATGTGAAATGGAGGGCATTTCTAACTTTCGCCTGGGATTCTTGACTAATTCAAGAATACCACTTGCTTGCATGAGATCCCCTATTGAACTCAAAGCTTTCGTGCTCCTCTATAATATTATGGGACGATTATTCCCTAAATCCATCACATTACCTGTGTCCTTTCGTATTACAACTATCGAACCTAACCAACCACCTCATAGGTTATTTCTTAATAAATCCTCTACTTCCTCCATCATTTACATCACCGGTGGAAGACATACAGGCGGAGACATAACAGTTTCTAGCTCCTCTTCTAATACCAGGCACATATAAATGCTTTTGGTGAAACCTATACCTTCCTAACGCATGATGCCCGAATCGATAAGACTGCTTCTCTCGAACCTGTTACTGGTTTTCTTTGGCTTTGCCAAGCATACCATCATAATAATGAAAATCAAGACACGCGTCGTTTAGTACAAGCACTGGTCACCTATACTTCTCCTGTATTTCACGATTCTTTTGTCTTCTACCCTCAGGAAAATCGTCTCGAATTTATCGATAAAGTGTTTGCTTTAAGTGACATGCATCTGTCCCAAAGCAGATATCTGGGCTTTATTACATCAAGCGATAGGAAGATGGGTGCCAAAGTTCATTCTATATACACTCATACTCCTACCATTCGTGGATTTGCTAATATGCTCGTGTACGATCCACGACTCGATCGCATTCGACACTACTCAACTCGCGAATTGGCACGCGCCAATAACTTCACAGCGTACCAAATCAATTTTCTTTTGTCTTTGTCCCCTGACCTATGCTGTGATATCATCGCAAATGCTATTCCAGCTGGAACATATCATACAATTTATAAACATTTGTGTCTGCTTGTTTATGACTTGCGTATATTAACACTATCACCATCGTTTGACCCTGATCACGCTCCTCTAACCAAAAACTATAGGTCAACTTTCTTCACAAATATATTCCCAACAGATACATCCTTATTATTACACCAGAGTTCCATTACAGTGTTCTACATCTCCAATAAAAAACTTTCATGTTGTGATAATCCTGCCTCTAACCACGAACTTCCATCTTTTCATCTCGATTCAGTAGCTCATGTCTTCCTCTCTAACACCTCATCCGCAGATACATCATCTCCTACTAAAGAAAAACACACTCCTCTTATAACGCCAAGACAGCTCCATGAAAAGCATGCGCCCTTCGATAAGAAAGTCTATGCCAGAGGCACCCTTGCATTTCGAGATGCGCAACAACGAGCCACCAATTGTCACAACATCCACCATTCTAGTGATTCTCAAGCTATAAAAGCTGTTCATGTTATTGCCAGTCATGGACTGTTCAGGTTATTGCCAGTCCTGGACACCACCCATCTGACGTACCCTACCGTAAGTTCTGTGTGGATTGTACGATTCACAAAAAACGCTTTCCTCATCCACATCACCTTACCAAGCAACCATCATTCGAACAAAAAATTTCAACCTGGTGAAGCCTGGGCATGTGGCGGTGGTTACGTATCTGTGCTCTCGGAATGGGGATCCTTTCGACATATCATTGTTTTCAAGTGTCTCATTTCTAAATTGCTGTTAGTGTACTTTTGTAGTAGCACTAACTCCAGCGAATTTTGTAACGCCCTTGAGTTTGTCCGCAATTTTTGCTCTACTTATGTTCATGTACAACTCAAACAAATCTATTGTGATTCCTTTAAACCCTATTTCTCTCGGCATGTTACAACCCCCTTCCGTGTGGAACATGGTATTAATATGTCCGCGTTCCCCCCTTACTTACATGTCTTTAATCATGAAGTAGAAGCCGCTGTTGGTCACATGGCCACTACCACGTCTACACGACACCGGCATATGCTTAATGTATCCTATAAAGGTCACCCCTAACAGATCCGGCACCACACTACCCGTGGGCTGTTATACATGCTATCCAATCGTATAATCTCCTCCCTAACGTCCCCCTCGAACGTATTTACAATAAAGTCCTAAGCCCCCAACAAGTTTTGTTGGACCAATGTAATGTTCCCCAACAGGACTACCTCAAACCTTTTGGTTCTGTTTGTTATCTGCATTTGGAACCTAACGAATTTCATAAATATGAACCCCGATGTCGTCCCTACATCTACTTATGTGGTGCTAACGTTATATACCCTTTTTTGCACACGTGATCGTGTAACCTTGTGTGCACCTCTTCATAGCATCGTATTGTCATGTCAATGTTGATGTGTGTGTAATTGGCCAACCTGTACTCTTGCACACATGTTATGGAATATTTTGGGTACGTCCACTCGTACATTCCATGGCAATGCACTTAACAAGCTCCTTGAGAGCACCAAAACTAACCAGCTGCCTGTGTGACTACGCTTAGCGACACTACTCTGGACTCACAGCTTGCACAGTCGTCATATAGACACATCTTTCCATCGAAAACGATGAGTGTACATAGACACCGAGAGACAGACCCCCTTTGAATGTCTCGACAGTGTCAACCGCGTGACTGAACCCACAGGCTCCCCGTCAACTGCTATGGCAGAACACGCAGCACGAGCCGCACCTAAGGCGATCACAGGTGCGGATATATTGAAGCTCGAAGCTCCTGTAGCTGAGTTTCTTAACCTTTTTTTTTTTGTTGGCATTTCACCAACGAAGCTTTCCCCCACTTACCTGATGCAGAAGTAGCTCAGCTAACTACCGTCTGTTACGACTATGAAGTCAAGGCCTTACGTCCTGAAATCAACGCTCGTTTCTTAGAAGAGGAACGAATCTTAAATCGCGCGCACCCGAAGGCACTAGCTTTCGACACCCGTGTTCGTGCCCCGGTTGCCATGTTTTCGTTTACTGCAGCTGACTAGCACACTTACCATAACACGTACGCTACATTCTTGCATACTTACTTCAATCTCGAAAGTGTTGGAAAACCGGCACTTGCGGCCTGGCCCGCCATCAATGAGGTATACAACGAAAGTTATTTACCCAACAAGGCTCGAGCATGCTCATCGCCTTTCGTCACTACGAGTCTGTTGCGACTACTGATGTGTCTTATTTGAAACAGCAATTTAACTCTGTTGTTTATAATCCTAACTGGTATGTCCATGTATTTATCGAAGCTGTCCTAGCATTTAGGCAAATCTCTTACCAACTTAACCAGGAAGAGACTGACCTTCAATTCGACTTTGGCACTCTTTGCAGAAAAATCTATGAAGAGATACATCGGCATTATACCGATAATACCAGCAACAGCCGTTACGATCGTTGTTGGGTATATAGGTGTTATATGTACGAAACCCGATCTTCATCTCGACCTGTGCCAGAAGCTGAACGATTGTGTCACCCTACCAACCCTAGCTACATTTTAGAATACGCATTAGACCTTTACAATGTCGCATCAAATGGGTAGAACAAAAGACGCTTGGAACGCCCTGTTTCTTGGCAACCCTATGTCGAAGGTTTATCATCTCAACCAAAGCCAAAGTTACTACTTACACATACTTTGGACTCGTGGGACAAAAGTATGACTCAAACTGCTAACACACTCGCCTTCATCACTGCGCCCCAACCTGGTACATCCTCCACGTTTAATGCTAGACGCTTGCGTAACTCGAATGATGCTCGCCAGCCTTTCGCCTTTCTCTCGCAGCGATTTCCTTACTACTAATCGACAGATGTTTGTCTGTTTGTTTGTTTGTTTGTCCCCCGATTTAGGGTAAGGATCATGTAGGCGCGCGAGCCAGACAGTGATCCTCCAAGCCGTCTACGGCGACCTCGCAGACTGTTTCCACGACCCGCGGCGGCTCTTTCAGCGCGCCATTCTCACGCCCCGTCGAAACGATGTTGTCGATGCTGACAACGCGCGCGTGACCGCGGCCTTTTTTTCCCGGAGACGAGGCGTCGGAGTTCTTTTCGGCCGACTAGGTTGGGTCGGAAGCCGACGCCGCGCTCTTTACGGTCGAGTTTTCGACTCCCTGACAACCAACGGCATGCTGACTTTGATCGCGAGCTTAAAGTCTTCGCAACCTCGACCCGTCGCACGGCCACTGCAACGGTACCAGCCAGATACATGATCGATCGTGTCGTGTCGCCGAGGCTCCTCCAACCTGTATCCCTTAAGGCCCGCCTACGCCAAACGATCAACAAGAGCCAGGGCCAGACGCCCCGCGAGGTCGGCGTCCTCTCGCCCAAGCCCGTCTTCTGTCACGTCCAGCTCTACGTGGCTCTCTGTCGATCGGCAACCCCGAGGATTTGCTCTTCTGGGTCGACGACTCCACTCTACCCCACACGTGCTGCACAATACCGATAAGCCCCCTCACGGCGTCTACACGCGCACTGTAGGTGAACTTACTGGGACCAGGTGAACTTACTGGGGTTTGAGATTGGGACTAGGTGAATATAGTGACCAGGTGAACTAACTGGGACCAGGTGAACTTACTGGGGGTTTTAGAGTAAACTCAAAGGTTAGCGGCGTGTGCGGATCAAAGCAGCCTAGATTGGCGGAGGCGAGAGCGACGAGCTCGAAGGAGTGGTGTGAGCACGAGTGGGTTTACGCCGAATTTGCTGGGGTTAGAGATTGGGACTAGGTGAACTTAACAGAAACAGGTGAACTTGCTGGGGTTAGAGATTGGGACTAGGTGAACTTACTGGCCTGCACTTGTATCGTATTATCGTCCTGGTGATTCTTACGTCACCAAGAAAACTGCCGGACAGTCCCATGACCGTCCAATTTACCCCCGCACCTTTGACAGGTCCTCTCGGTCTAACATGAAATTATTAGATCGAACAAACCACACCTTAAACACCCTGCGAGAACAGTGTAGCGAACTCACGAAGCATGTGACAGATAATGATACCACGACTCAGCTACAACATAATATCAACAAGTTATTTGAGACCCTTACCCTGATCGCCGACCGCATGGTTGCGATGGAGGACGGTGCCTCATGAATCCTGAGCCTTGCGAGGGCATCCGCCCTCCCGGCGTAGGTTGGCACCTATTCGCCTCTCGGGCGGGCCGGTTGGCAGCCGGAACGTTCGCAGTGGGACGGGGTATGGCCGGGGGGCGCAGACGGAAGGTTATCGACGAGTTGGTTGTCAATCACATCGCGGTCTCCTCGTCGCATGGCGACAAGCTTGATGATCACTCTCCGCCGACCCACCTTTCGGCACCCCTCGTCTACAGGCCCGTGATTCCGGACTGGCTCCTGTCGGTCCGGCCTGGCTCCCATGCTCGGGAGAGGTCTGAAGTTAGTTAGTTAGTTAAGTTAGTTATTTGAGACTCTGTTACAATCAGCTGACATCCTGTCAACGACATCTACGGAGGACAACAGTAGTTTACTTCGTCTAAACGAACAGCTCATGTTTGCAGAAGACATCATTTATGATGTAGACGTTCATCTATCCTCGACCGAAAAGTCGTTAAACTACGTGGAGCCACAACACCATGCTGTCGTTACTGCTCCCACTCCAACAACAACTCCTCCTACTACAAAAACACAGGGTGATCCTTCCAGTACTGTGTCTAACCTCTTTACCGCTTCCGCCATCTCGGCTTTACCACCAGCATTATTGTCCTCGCTATCTTCACAGGTCCAATCTGCCCTCAACCTACCATCACAAGCCGAAACCAAAAGGGATGCCGATCACACCTCTCTATCGTCATTTGACGAAAAGCACGGCATGGCTGATGAGGCTGACGAGCCATCACCACCTGTCCAACCGATCATTATTCCAACGAATCTGTTACTGCTGAAGAACTTCTTTACCGCCAGCCTCTCCGCTACTTGCCCACATTCGGAAAACGCCTTCCTCACCAACTACATGAAGGTAAACAGTGTCCCTCCACATTGCTCTTTTCTATACTTTGACTCTTGTGCTACCATCTCATTGATGTCCACCTACGATTTCGCAATACCCAATCATATAATTCCATTGAACTCCACATACGCTCCGATTGTTATTCAGACGGCAACAGGACAACAACGGGCATCACACATGATGTTAACACGCAACATCGTTATTCCCGTACCAGATCACCAACAAGTTGGCTACGTTAAGATCGACTTCGCTTTATGTCTTCAACCAGTGCATGACCGACATCTCGCTATCCTGAGCATGCTCGAATGGAACCAGACTAATCTTACCACCGTGTTCAACGATCGAGCTGAGCCAAAGCTCAGCGCTGTCACGAGCCGCATAGACAAAGATGTACGTATACCCATACACTATGTAGCAGCTAATTTACCCGCTCTCCCTTGTATCACTTACAACATCGCGCGCGACAAGCGGCTGGAACTTCGCTCCCTTGCATTTCCCCTCAAGCGATACCATGAAAACAGGGACCTACTAGCATACTACAATTACCTACTCCAACGAGTTTTACCAGATCGGCCGTGGATTCGCCCTTTGGTTCTCAACCTTCGGAAACATAACAAATTTGTTCAGCAAAATACGCAGCCATTAAATTGACTACTCTCACGGCCAGATTTTCTCTCACAAGAGTCCAATCTCCGCAAACCCTCTGTCATGTTACTTTGTTCTGGTTTGTCAACTCCGGCGTTCCTGTCTCAAGCCACTAATGACTTAGGCTTAAATATCAATGTAAAAGTTGTTGTTGAGTCTGATGATACGCTTGTTCGTATGTTACGCCACCGTTTTCCTACTGTACTATTATTTGAATCTCTCCCCGCCTTTATTAACCATCTTCACCTAATCTCACCAGAGGAAAGGCGCACATTCTATTGTGATATAATTGAGATCACCCCTCCCTGCACAAACAGGAATTTACGAAAACAACAAAAGTCAGAAGACTTACACAGCCTGCTGGACGATTCTCTTTTCGACAGCATGCTGTCTGTCATCAAACTACTCCAGCCCTTGGTACTACTGGCTGAGATGACGCCTCCGCATAAGTACTGTCACCAAGACCACATCACAGTGGCCAACCTTATCTATACTGCCCTTTATTACTGTGTCGATGTTGTTGATAGGTTCCCGACCTACCTATGTGGCGACTACCAATCTAGAGAAAGGCGGATATGCATCGCACGCAGATACTCTACTGGACCAATTAAACTATCATCGTGGCCCATCCTCCATCCACGCCCCTTCCTAAAGATCGTGGATGATCTACAAGCTATTCCCAAGCGCCTTTGGCTACCTAACCACATATCCAAAGACTGGATCCGGGTGTTCCCCGATCCTCCATATATATCCGTTCCTAAAACGCTGGCACCTTACTCTCGCACAGGTTCTGCTCAGCTTACTCTGGCTGACCTTGAATCCCTCAATATGTTACTGCTTCGCCTTCACTCACAACAGGCTCACGAGCAACGTACTCACTCTGTTCAATCCGAGTGTACTTACCATCAGTTGTGCTTTAAACGCTCCTCTATGGAGCCATTACCCAATGCAACACATCCTATACACGTCAAGATTTTTACAATCCTCTATAACGTGTTTGCAAGCTTACATACTAACTCACCCACTCCTGTGTCCTATTACATAACCGTTTTCGAAACTAACCAACCGTCACACAGGTTATTACTTACAACCTCATCAACATCACACAACTCCTACTTCTTAACTGGTGGCCACCATTCCGACGGCAACCTCACCATAGAGAACGCCACCACAAAAAAGACCCCCATCAACGCCTTTGGGAGCACGTATACGTTCACTGCTTCCGACATCCCCCGCGACCGGGACAGGTCCATATATGGAGCCGTTTATGGGTTACTTGTGGATAGTCCAAGCCCTTCCCCAAGTTGGCTCCGCTACCACCTATGGCACCGCCATACAAAACCTCGTGTCCAGATGCGCTCTCGTGATGCCTGGCTGCCTTACCTACAAGGCCACCGACAACTCTTTCGATTACAAGGATTCTCTTTTTGCTCTGGAAGATCACCACCTATCTCATAGTCGCTATATAGGGTACCTTCGTGGAAGTGACCGCAAACTCGGCTCTAAAATCCACTCAATGCTTGCTCCATTGCCAACCGTCCGAGGGTATGCCAATATTATTTTACTCGACCCTCGCAACGGGAAATTACGCTACCCCACTCGACCGGAGTTGATTCGTGCTAACAACCACACCAAACAACAGGAATCTTCCCTCTTGTCTCTACGCCATGACCTTTGCTGTGACATGCTCAGCAATGCTCTGCCTGCCGGTACGTACAGCACTCTGTACAAGCACCTTTCGCTCATCGTCGCCGATATTAAATCCCTTATGTTGGACCCTACCTTCCAACATACTGCTGCCGTGACGAAGAAATCCTATGTATCCAATTTCATGACCGTTGACCAAGCCTCCACCACGTGCAGCACAGATACCTTGTCTTTGGCACAAGCTTTTATGATGTCTATTTCCAGCAACTGCTTGACCGAAATGTCGTTAAACTATATATCGTCGTCCTACGAAGATACTCTCGCTACTCGTGATAATGAGGATGCACCTCCAAGTGACCCTGCTGTGCACCAGGATGACGACGCACCGCCTTCCCCTGCCTTAGACACCGAACTCAAGTTCGATGTTCGGCGCAAACGGCACATTCCCGCTCATCCAATTCCTCGTAAGTCCCTCGCACACGGATCCACCGAATATCTCAATGCCAAAGAACGTGCTAATCGCTTTCACCGGGTGCATCACTGCCCCGACAACGTCGCTGCCAAGGCCCCCAACGTACTCGCCCTGGATTCTCTGCTTCTGACATACCATATCGCGACTTATGCACCGACTGCATCGCACACAACAAGCGCCACCCGCACAAGCATTTCAATGCGACCAAGCTTCTTTGAGCAAACCCACAAAGCCGGCGAAGTCTGGGCGTGCGACGGCGGCTATGTGACCATCCCATCCGAATGGGAGGCTTCACACATATCATCGTCTTCAAGGAACTCATTTCGAAATTTCTCTTGGTGTACTTTACACGCACCACCAACGCCACGGAGTTCAAGCTCAACACTCTGGATTTTGTGTATGACTCTGTCGTACACAACTCAATGTGCACATGCGCACCTCTACTCCGATGCATTCAAGCCTTACTTTAGCCAGCACATTACCTCCCCGTACCGCGTCGATAAGGGCATTCAACTCATTGCCTTCCCGCCGTACATGCACCACTTTAACTTTGAAGTTGAGTCTGCCATCGGTTTCATCGCCTCCGCCTCCTCAACTCGCCTTCGTTCTCTCCTTAATGCTCACTATCGTGGCGCCAAGATCGTGGAACCCGCCATCATGTTCCCATGGGCGGTGATACACACCGTTCAAAGCTATAACCTTCTCCCGAACGCCACGCTCGAGCGCATTCATCATGCTATTCTGAGTCCGCAACAGCTACTCTACAACCAACTCAGCACTCCCCAACACGATATGCTCAAGATTTTTGGCGCTGAATGTTACCTCTATTGGAGCCCCATGAACACCACAAGTGGGAACCGTGCCGCCGCAAATATCTGTATCTCTGTTGCGCCAACGCACAAACCCGCTCGTCTCCCCACGCGTCGACCATCGCGCTGACGTCGTCCTCAACCCTGAAAACGGACAAATCCGTGTTTCGTCCAAGCTGCAATTCCTCTACATGTTGCAGCATCCTACTCCTGATCCTGAATTAGCTCCTCCGCCACATGCTCCTTCCGCGCCTTTCTCGCTCACACCCCACACCACTATACAAGACCATGTCATTCAGAGGGGGACAAGGACTTCTCATGCTCAGAGGGGGCACTCCCCACCTCCTTCAGCTCCTCCTTCTTCGTCCCCTACTCCGGCCTCTTCTCCATCTTCTGACGCTACCGCCGACGAATCTGGCTATATATGCATTACGTACCTGGCGCCGACCAGCTTTATTGATCAAAACTCATCCGACTTTGGCGCTACCTCTGCATCTCTGGCTGACTTGGAGGAATACCTTCTGGTCTCTACAGAGTTTATCACCCAGGTCGTACGTACCGACCCTACTATCCATATCCAACTGGAATCTGCCCTTACTACTCCTACCGACGCTGTTTCCGCTTATCCCGAAGTTGCGCACACTGCCTCGACCGCAACGTCGCTAAACTATAATTCACCAGCCACTGTTGGTCCTGACGAATATAAGGCCCAAGAAGCGGACGTTTCCATTGACGAATATAAACTTAAGTGCCTCCACGGTTTGTCGCCTGAAAACAGGCACGCCTACCTCAAGGCCATCGCCAAGGAACTCCACGACATTATCCGCTTTGGCTGCTTCAAACTTTCCTTACCCGACGGTGTCTCTCGTCCTATTGACAGCAAGATGGTGCTGAAGATTAAAACAGACTCTGCAGGCAAATACCTTAAGCACAAGGCTCGCCTCGTACTACGTGGCTTCCTAGCATCTCTTGGCGCCGATTTCTTAGGTACCTTCAGCCCCATGGCCACCATGACCGCAATCCGGGTACTACTAGCTATCGCAGCATACAAGCAATTGCCTGTCTACCATGCAGACGTCCCGAACGCCTTCGTTCAGTCTGACATCGATGCCAATGTCTATGTTCAGTTACCAGACGGCATCAAGCTTATCGACCCCGATGACGCTAAGTACAAGGGCCGACGTCTACCGAAACTGCTGAAGTCACTTTATGGACTTAGGCAATCACCATCCCTTTGGAACAAAGAGATAGACGGCTTCTTCCGTAGCCTTGGTTACAAACACCTGCACCCGGACTCTTGCCTATATGCTCGAGTATCCGCACATGCTAAGTTCGTCGTATGCAGTCTGTCTGTAGACGACATTGTTATTGTGTCCAATGACGACCCTCTTCGTACTGAATTACAGGATGCCCTCCACAAACGGTATGCTGTAGAGCAGTTTGAACCTGTCCATACCCTCCTAGGCATGCGTGTGTGTCGCACATCTGACGGCTCCATTTCACTGGATGTGCAAGCCAAGCTGGATGAACTCTTCGCTGATCACCCAGTCTTGCAGCAACTGACCCCGCTTAAATATCCTATGTCATCGTCCTTCAAGTATAAAGATGGCACTCCCAGCACTGAAACAGAGTTGTACATCAACTCGCACTTTGCCACCCTCCTTGGCAAGCTGGTGTTCATGCAAGTTGCCTGCAGACCTGACTTCTCGCAAGCCTTGGGCAGATGTTCGCGTGGTATGCATGCACCCACATATGTTCACGTCCAAATGCTAGAGCTTCGCTACCTCAAGAAGCCGGAAAACCGCTCACTTCGCCTCTGGTTTCACCCTAAAGGTAATGCCATCGAAGCTCACCCTCGCACTGTCTCCGCTAATCGAATAGATCTATCCACTGTGGTCGACTACCAACCACAGGATGTATCTACTGGACAGTTTGACTCCTTAGTTGCCATGGTTGACGCTGACAATGCCCCTTCCTTAGCACAGGAAGATAGGAAATCTACCACCGGGTTTGTCTTCTATCTTTTCAACTGCCTTATTGGTTGGAAAAGCAAACTTCAACCGATTGTCTCCTGCTCAACTCACGAAGCTGAGTTGATTGCCCTCAGTATTTGTGCTGATGAAGCTGTTTGGCTACGCAAGCTGGTGTTGGAACTCTCCTTTGTCGTCAACCCCACCTTCTACGTCAACAATGCTAATGGTGAGAACACTGCTGACCCTGTTGACTTCGATGACAATGACAACCCAATTGCTGAAGATATGCGCTTCATCAGAAGCCTACCTCTTTTGTCTGACAATGCTGCCGCTGTTCACACCTCTAATAACCCAGATGGGTCCTCTCGATCCAAGGCACTGTCGACTAGATGGTTTAAGATTCGTGAGTACATATCGCTTCAGAAAATACGAGTCCATCATGTTCCCGGCAAGCTGAACGTGGCGGAT
Source organism: Chrysophaeum taylorii (assembly GCA_029834535.1). NCBI lineage: Eukaryota > Pelagophyceae > Pelagomonadales > Pelagomonadaceae > Chrysophaeum > Chrysophaeum taylorii. The sequence continues at coordinate 192,325 of JAQMWT010000037.1, read as the reverse complement.
GGCTTTACAAAACCACTTGCGGCTGAGTTCTCAACTTTTCGTTCTCTACTCGGTATGCATCATGCCTCCCACGACAATCCTTTACAGGATTGAAGATACCTAACTCGATACCTAACTCTAGTGACCGCAGCGTCGTTAAACTATCGTTGGCCTTTCCTTCTCTTGCCACATTTTTTTTGTACACGGGCGAGTGTTGTTCATGTCTTCTTGACACTCCCGTGGCCGTGGCATCTCTCCCAAGTTGTTTCAAAAGCGACAACCCATAACCACTGTCACTCCTACTACCTCCCAGGCTGCTACTATCTCACCGACACCAGCGATGGCCTCAACATGGATTTTGCCCTGATTGAACGAGGATTCGCTCGTTCTGAGAGCCTCCGTACTCCTGCCACGCCCTTTCTCTCTTCTGTTATGCGAGCGGAAATCTCTACGGCACTCAACTCGATATATGACTCTGCTGACTCTTTACTGTTTGTGGAACTTACGACGCTCATATCCATGCGCCTACCCATTACTACATTTTGGGAAGCTGCTCCTGCTATTACTTCTATTGGCTGCTACAGAGGCCCCAAACGTGAACGTTTCATCCTGTCATCCTACATTTCTTGCTTCTACCACATATAATTCGAAGTCACAAGCACCTAGTGAACTCCCCACTGAAGTGCTGAGTCACCTTAACACAGATGACCACAAGAAGAATGGTCATATTCCCATCTCAACTATCACCACTAACATTTGTTGTGCTTGTCACAACACCGATCAGGCGCCCATACAACCTAACGTATGTGCACGTAATGCTACTTCCTTCCAACCCTCCTGTAACGGGTGCTCAGCTGGTCATATACGCGCAACCATCATACGCACGTATCATTTGCCAAAGGAGCTACATCTCTTGACCAGCAATCTAACACAACATTCGTCACTTGCTCATTTAGTCTTATCAGTAACCGATGCAGCCACAGACTCCACTATTCAATTACCATTGGCACTGGATCTTCGGCTTATTACTCAGATGCACCTGGAGCATCTTAACTTTCTTGTAACGCTCGAGCGAACACAAGCTCGTAAAACTCAGGCTATGTTCAAGCCCATCAAATACCACCATGTGATTCATACTGTTATCCGATCGCGTATACAACATCTTAACAACTACGCATCATCCTCTGATGATACAGAACCGCTATCACTCCGGAATGTAATGTTCGGCCACACTTATGTTCAGGCAGAACATTAAGGCTTCCTGCACCCCTTTTTTTAACGTTGACCGAAACGTCATTAAACTACTCACACTCCACGCTAGACGCTATTCTGGAGATATCTTCGCCACCGTTACCTACGCCTTCTGCTTCGCTTGCTGATTCCGACTTCTTGTGCCAACAAGTCGACCAACTCCAGGAAACACCACCCTGGAGAACCGGCTCTTCCCTCCTACAGCCAACACCCACTTGTTACTTGTACACTGTACAAGATCACAGAGCTGTTGTCTCGCTTAATACTCACCGCTCATGATCAACATGCTACCAACTACTCCTCCCCGGACGATCACCTCCTTCATCTACGTGACAAGTTGCTCTCATGCTTCAGAGCATTCCGTCCGCTCTCATGTGAACATGTGAATCTGAAGACTCTTCTATCTTCGTCCTTCGTTCGCCAAGTCCAACCTTTTATTTTTTGGAAAACCAACTGGACACCTTTCAAATAGATTCTCTATCGCCATCCATACTGAATGCTCTACTTGCACTCACCCTTCTCTTGCCACCACATCGTTCAGCTATTGGTGTTCACCACCTACAGCAGAAGCTGACGATGATTAATAATCCTAACTCACTGTCTGTTGTATCTGTGTTTCTAAATGTTCTGTTCAAAAGGGTCAAGTCGACTCTCAGCTCCACCAAGTCCAAGTCCAAGTCCTAAGACCCTTCTACACTCTTGATGCTTCGTATGTGACCTCTGTGACCATCAAGACTGTATTCCTTCCTTTTTTTTCTTTTTCTCTTCATCATCATCTTTCTCAAGAGATGCTCTACAGTCGCACCTTGCGCTTAAGACATCTCGAGGGGGTGCAGAGAAATCTGCTGCCTCTTACCCTTATCCGTCCGTTGAGAACGTGATCTCTTCCTCACCCTTCTTCTTCCTTTCTACACAATCAAATAGTCCTCTGATTTGTGCCTACGCTCATCATCATGGTTTAGCGCGCCCCGAGGTATGTAGCACTATACACTTAACCTTTATCGTGTAGTTCTAGATGCCGCCTGTCGTGTTCTGAGGATATAGGGAACATAACCTTCATTCCCCGAATTAACCTTTCCAGACGTACACGATGAGACGGGATAGTTTCCCAGGTGACTTACCACTGCCTGCTAAATGCTCTGCAGAAAATGCAACACCCACACCCATCGATAATCCACCCTCTGAACCCACGCCAGACAATGCTAACGACAATATGACTGAAGCTTTACGTCAATTAAAAGTGGAGGCTCGGTCTTTATCCTTACGTCGCACTAACACCGCACAGCAATTGATGGCACGAGATCAACAACTATCGCTTGCACTAACTTCTCTCGCACAGATGCAAGAGGCTTGCGAAACTTTAAATACGCTAGTGACCGAGAACATAAAGCATGTGTCTCTGTTAGACAACATACTGTCGAGTCTTCAGATGCATCAGGACACTATAATCCCAACCTTTGCTGTCTTTGTCCATATAATATCTCGTTCGCTGATTTCGTCCATTGGACAGTTCCCTCCAGATACGTATAATGAGGCACAGCGAGCTCTAATCGACGAAGCAGCTCACAGTTCACATGCAGCTATTTCTGATGTACAGGATCGTGTTATTCCTGCTCTGAATCTACATGCTCTTACACCAGATGCTGCTATGTCCTTCCTCTCGTCTGTTATGGCACCCTTGGTCACCTTGAGTGATGCAATGACTACGCACAATACTGTTAACGACCTATCCTCCGATGATCACAACTCGTCTTCTCCAGAGTTAAAAGAACTGGACGATAATAGCAAGTATGAATTCGACCACACATCTGATTTTGTGGATACCGATACCGCTTCTTTACGCAACATCACAACACGCTCGACATCATAATTAATTTGTCTTGTTTTGTTGTTGTTTGTTCCATTGTTCACTGTTCTCATGTATATTGCACAAGTTCCGCCTCAAGAACGTCTGAAATGCATAAACCGTTTTCACACGTTGAGGGGGTCCAGAGAGCTACACTATTATGTGTACGACACTGGAACATTTCACGCCTTTCACACATATCTCTGCAAGAGGGTTTTCTCTCCGTAATACGGCTTACCCTGATCGCCGACTGCGGTTGCGATGGAGGACGGTGCCTCATGAATCCTGAGCCTTGCGAGGGCATCCGCCCTCCCGGCGTAGGTTGGCACCTATTCGCCTCCCGGGCGGGCCGGTTGGCAGCCGGAACGTTCGCAGTGGGACGGGGTATGGCCGGGGGGCGAAGACGGAAGGTTATCGACGAGTTGGTTGTCAGTCACATCGCGGTCTCCTCGTCGCATGGCGACAAGCTTGATGGTCACTCTCCGCCGACCGACCTTTCGGCGCTCCTCGTCTACAGGCCCGTGATTCCGGACTGGCTCCTGTCGGTCCGGCCTGGCTCCCATGCTCGGGAGAGGTCTGAAGTTGGTTAATACGGCTTTCCCTCATTCCTTCCTTACCCTTCCGCAATTACTTACTCATGACTATGAAGAATACAGTCTGAAGCTCTCTTCCAACACGGAGTAGGCCTCCAGGCGCGTACCGTCAGGTACGGGGTTTTCTGTTTAATTAACAGAGGCTTCGTTCCTCGTTGTCAGCGTAAACGCTTCTATGGGACTTAATGTCCTTAAGGAGTTAGGGCTTAAATCCCTACCTTGTGTAGTAGCATGTGACAAGCGGAATGGTCTGTACACGCCTAAGACTGCACGCAGTCTCTACCATGTACCCGGAGAGGGTCAAATCTCTCCACGAACACAAGGCAACTGTGAGTGCATGGACTCCAAAATAGTTTTAGACCACGGGACGTAAATTACACGTTCAAGAAGTTTGGCATATAGTTTAAGCATCTCACGTTGTTCGTTAAAAGCACTCAATCTGAACTGTAAAGAGCGTAGTTCCATTTTTCGAGCTTTAGCTTGCTGTAACGAATAAATTGGGAGAGTAGGTAAAAAATTGTTTAATCTAAACAAAGTAATCTTGACGTTGTCGTCAATCTTGCTCTGGATAGATGATTGTCCTTTAAATCAACCCCATAGAGGTGTGAACCAAGATTGTCTTCTCCCCATTGAGTCATGCTGATGATGTGCAAATCAGGATCGCTATGTTGATTTTGTTTGGGTAGGAAAAGAGCAACATCTAGCTTCATATCCAACGTTAGGATGCTTTGGAAGAGCAGGGATGACTGTTCTCATTATCATGGCATGAGTGATACTTTGGGTGTCTGTAGCCGTCTGGATTGCGGGTGACAAGGATTCGGGCAGTTTAACGATATGTAGTGGGTCGGCGTAACGTTTAAAGTTAACCACATGTTGAGAAGCGCACGTATCAGCATATCCAGGCGTAGTCATTAATGGTAAGTTGTATTCATTATACAGTTTAAGCATTGTTGCATAACAAGCATGTGTAGAACTTTGACCAAACACATACTGAGTCATGAAACTTTGCGTTTGTTCGGAAGGTACCACAAAAAGTGTAAGACCATTCTTTAATTTCGGGAGCAACACAGGGGGATCTGTACCATCCTCGTTTTCTTCGTTTTGTTGATTATTGGGAAGCTCAGAGTGCAAAGAAGTTTCCCGAGCTTGACGACGAACGACAGCATTCTGTGCTTTAGCATTTATATGCTGCTGTAGCGGTTGAGGAATATTGTCGATTTCATCATCTTTGATAGATAGAAAAGTGTGAAACATCTTTTCAGTTTCAGCAGTCCCCCTCTGATCCGCATCACTGGGGGACGCTGCAGGAGCAGAAATTTCAACTTGATCCTTTTCTTCTACGATGTGAGACTCTTTATCTGTCTCTAGAAGGTTCGAGATGGTGTTGGACATTGTATCAACTCGTGATAGGTATAGGTGAACTTGGGTGGCTTCTTCTGGATCGAGAGTCTGTGTAGAAGCTTGAGAAGCAGTGGTCCAGAGAGTACTTAGTAAGCTCTTCATTTCTTCTTGTACTATTTTAGAATTGGTTGAAGGATTTGGGATTGGGATTTGCTTCCTGTAACTTATTAAACAGATGGCGAAGACGGTCTACTTGATAAGTAGCTCGATCCATTAATGACATGTTAGAGCGTGAATTGCGATTAGTGGATTGTGAGTAGACAGGACGATCAAAACTGGTACCTTTGACATTATAATTAGAAGGTGGGCGATAGTAGGATGTGCCCCGAGGTGAAATTGTCGACGCCTTGTCTTTTGCGTTACGAAGCTTACGAGCATTAAAGCTAGACTGTCCAGCGACGGTAGCTAACAATGAATAAGCGTTGTTTAGAGAGTCGTGGGACTGATGAATGGTGTCCATCCGCAATACTTTAGGTGGCTTGGTAGCGGTAGTACCAGGGATATATGGAATCCATGATGCGGGTTTATCCAAGCGTCGGTTAGATGAGAATTTTGTCTCATTGTATATCTATAACAAGAACTCCAATAACGGGCGAACATCATTGGGATCAACTAGCTTTAAAACGTCAGGATCACGAGTCGAGTTGTTTCCCGAGCGTGTTTCGTGAAGTTTGCACCATTCTAATAGGGACTGAGAGTAGCGCTCGTGGTCAGATAGATTTGCGTAAAGACGGTAAAGCTCTTCATGAGCTTTAAGTGCGATTATGGAATCATTAAATTGAATTGATGCTTCGTCTGTGTTCAATTGACTTGCCTGAGTTTGGAAAGCAAGAAGTTGTTCGACAAATACATGAGCATACCAATTGACATTTAAGGACATTCGATTGAATTGAGATTTAAGTTCAGTGACATCCGTACAGGATACAGTTTCATAATAATGATAGGATAACAGCATCAAAGCACGCGTTTTATTGGGATGCGCTGTAAACGAGTAAATTTTCTTCAACTGCGGCCACATGGCGAGGGCAGGGCGATCTTGAGATTCCAAGTTGAAAAACGTGTACAAAAAAAACGCATAGGTTTCGCAGTGTTTAATCCAGTCGGCATTAGAAAGACCGGAGAAGGATATATTGGTTAGAGACGAATCATACACAATTGATTTATGGAATCGGGTATTTAAAAGAGTGAGGACACGCTTAACATCCTCGTTTAATTCGGGTCGAACAAGATTATATGACTCTTGATAGAAAAGTCGTTCGAGATCATTACGTGCATCGACTGATAGTTGATGTGTATGATTGATGTGCCATGTCTTGAGATAGTCAGGCAGGGCATCTTCGTTAGGTAGATGTAGTTCGTTAATTTTCTCGGCTTTCCATTGGGAGAAAATGATATCAACTTCGTGTTCGAGAAGTTGGTTATATTCTGGGGCATTCCGCGTATACGCGTCATACGAATCGAAGGAGAACAACGCGTCCGCGTATGGACTTGTCATGTGCCTACGAAGCACTTCGAGTTGCAAACTGACCTTAGTTGAATTGTCTTGGAAACGTAAACCATCATTGACCTTATCAACGAGAATTTGTTCCTGCTTATAGATATCCGTAGTGGATATCGGCTTAGGCTTTGACATGATCATGACCTGTTCAAGGTAGGTTAAAGGAGTGATAAAGCAACTTGACATGTTCGAATGAAGGGTTTCTAACATGCGGATGCGTATGTACAGTTCGCTATTTTAAGCGTGGGCTTATTTACAAGACCAAACAAATCAATATGCCATTTAAACATGATGATTTGAGACTGAAGAATGGATTAGTTCTCGAGCAGTCAGTCTTTTGTTGGGGAATAGAAGGAAAAACCCGTACAAGTTTCCGCGGCTTGTGTAGGGGAAAATTTAATTTTATTGGTTATGCGAGTGCACATGACCAGTGGCCGACCCAACTCGGTCACAAACCAAATTAACTGGTGGGCACATACCGCCACACAACAAATATGTACAGTAGACCACCGCCAAACACATTGTCGCATTGTACTCGAGATCAGGCGTAAATTGATCACTCCATTTAGACGTACAACACAGTTGGGCTGACACAACTACGCATCTGGGCCCATAACCTGGAGAGATTTGACCCTCTCCGGGTACATGGTAGAGACTGCGTGCAGTCTTAGGCGTGTACAGACCATTCCGCTTGTCACGTGCTACTACACAAGGTAGGGATTTAGGCCCTAACTACTTAAGGACATTAGGTCCCATAGAAGCGTTTACACTGACAACGAGGAACGAAGTCTCTGTTAATTAAACAGAAAACCCCATACCTGACGGTACGCACCTGGAGGCCTACTCCTTGTTGGAAGTGAACTGCAGATCTAATACTTCATAATCTGGAAATCATAATTGCGGAAGGGTAAGGAAGGAAGCGGGAAAGCCGTACTACGGAGAGAAAACCCTCAAGTAGAAAAAGGTGTGAGAGGAGTAAGGAGTTCCAGTGTCGTACACAATGTAGTGTAGCGCTCTGGACTTTGCCAAGTCGGAGAGAAATTTCGTAGAAGGCTTTTGGGCGAGGATGTCCAAATAGGGGACATCTAGACTATGTAGGTTGAGCTTATGCTCAGCGAGCATCTTAGTGATCTTCGCTGCTACATTCATAGTGAGATGACCAGCGGAGACATTGTAGTGAACATCGATGCCAAGAAAGGATCTGATGTTGTCATGCCACGTACCTTTGCCATATTCAGTCTCCAGAGCGGTGCGAAGAGACGCGATTTTGGCAGTGTTGGTACCAGTGATCAATAGGTCATCGACTGAAACGGATAGTAATACCCAGTTGTTGATAGATCGATCCCAATTGATATAGAGGCAAGTGTCGACTTGTGAGCCTCCGAACTCATGTTGTCGAAGGAACGAGTCGAGTTTGATGTTCCACAACAAATCTGACTGTTTGAGGCCACAGAGAGCCTTGACGAGTCGGAGAGCGAGCTTCGACTCTGGATGGTTCTTCTGTATCTGCTGGATAAGATTTGGCGAGATACGTATTCCTCGGGGAAAGTCGATCCATACTGGGCGATCGAGTGCCGATTGGATGAATGCCTGAGGAATGTCCGCGTGCGCGACCGGGAGCTTGCGCTTCACAGCGATGGCGAGCAGTAGCCGGTTGGTAGCAAGCATTGCGGTTGGGGAGGATGTGGCATAAAAGTCAATGCCTACACGTGCCAAGAAACCTCGGGCGACTAGACGAGCTTTATAGCGGTCCGGAGTGCCGTCAGCAAAATACTTGATCTTCAGCACGAGTTTCGTCGAGATAGACGAACGGTCGGGCGGTAAAGGTTCCAGCTTGAAGACACCGTTGGAGCACAATCCTTCAATTTCTTTGCGAATCGAAGCGATATGCTTTAACTTATCTTCTTCGCTGAGTCCTTTGAGTTCGACAATCTTTTCGGGCTCATAGACAATATCTTCGGCGGTCACGAGCTGTAACACGACGTGATCGATGTGCTGCAAATCATAGTCCATGACTTCTTGTAGAATATCTTGATTCTGATCACTTTGACTTAGGAAGAGGTGTCCGAGTTCGCCAGAATCATGCATGAAGGCAAGCCTGTGACGAGAAGCTAGATGGTAGTGTTGATGCGCGGAGATGTCCCACAAAAGAGAGGAACCCATACAACAGAATTCTTGGTTCTACTGACGCGCATAGTACTCTGCCGGTGACATTTCGTCATGGCACACATAGTTCTCGAGAACAGAATTGTCGTTATCAAGGTGGTCAACCAACACAGATGAGTGGTATGGCTTCCTGGGGAAGTCAACATACAAGAAGAGTTCTGCGTCGGTTTCTCTCTGCAAATCCAGTGCGGTGCCGCCCATGATACCATAGTCTTGTGTGGTACTTGCTAGGAGACATCCTTTCGGGGCATCATTAGGCGGCTTAGCATCTCTTCGAATGTTGAGAGCAGAGGCGATGCTGGCGGCGTGGCCCTGGTGCAGAGCGCTGACACTGATGAGGAACATCAATGTGCTGGACATGTTGGCTGTGGCGTGAGCCGTGGATTGCTCCTGCTGGTATTTCCAGTTGCGACCATACTCTGAGGCGATAATGCGTCTAGAGTTTTCCATCGTCAACATGTTTCACGATATAGAGCTGATCCTTAGGGATGCGAAATCCACGTTCGTCATTGAGATCTGCTTTGAGCTTATCGCTCTGGTTGCGATGCACGAGAACTGGAGTAAAACCTGAATCGTCGAGAACAACCTCTAGACGATCTTTTCGTTTGGGCATCGGAATGCTACCATCCGGCGGAGGTGGCCGGTTGAGGAACGAAAAATCCTGTTCAGGTGTCGCGTTGCAGACGGGACTAGAATCAGCAGCGGGAGTTGGATCCGGTTCTTTGTGTTCGTCGTCATCGCTAGGTTTATCATCGTGCTCGTCTTTGAGTCTCGCTAGAAATAGAAAATCTGAATTAGGGTTAGTACAAGTGCAGGCCAGTAAGTTCGCCAGTAAGTTCACCTAGTCCCAATCTCTAACCCCAGTAAGTTCACCTGGTCCCAGTAAGTTCACCTAGTCCCAATCTCTAACCCCAGTAAGTTCGGCGTAAGCCCACTCGTGCTCACATCCACTCACCCCACTCTCCTTCGAGCTCGTCGCTCTCACCTCCGCCAATCTAAGCTGCTTTGATCCGTACACGCCGCTAGCCTTTGCGTTCACTCTAAAAACCCCAGTAAGTTCACTTTGTCTCAGTAAGTTCACCTGGTCACTAAGTTCACCTAGTCCCAATCTCAAACCCCAGTAAGTTCACCTGGCCCCAGTAAGTTCACCTACAGTGCGCGTGTAGACGCCGGGAGGGGGCTTATCGGTATTGCGCAGCACGTGTGGGGTAGGGTGGAGTCGTCGACTCAGAAGAGGATATCCTCGGGGTTGCCGATCGACAGAGAGCCACGTAGAGCTGGACGTGGCAGAAGACGGGCTTCGCCAAGAGGACGCCGACCTCGCGGGGCGTCTGGCCCTGGCTCTTGGTGATCGTTTGGCGTCGGCGGGCCTTACGGGATACAGGTTGGAGGAGCCTCGGTGACAACGACACGATCGATCATGTATCTGGTACCGTTGCAGTGGCCTTGCGACGGGTCGAGGTTGCGAAGACTTTAAGCTCGCGATCAAAGTCAGCATGCCGTTGGTTGTCAGGGAGTTCAAAACTCGACTCTTGAGAGCGAGGCGTCGTCTTCCGACCCAACCTAGTCGGCCGAAAAGAACTCCGACGCCTCGTCTCTGGGAAAAAAAGGCCGCGGTCATGCGCGCGTTGTCAGCATCGACAACATCGTTTCGACGGGGCGTGAGAATGGCGCGCTGAAAGAGCCGCCGCGGGTCGTGGAAACAGTCTGCGAGGTCGCCGTAGACGGCTTGGAGGATCACTGCCTGCCTGGCTCGCGGGCCTACCTAATCCTTACCCTAAATCGAGGGACAGACAGACAGACAGACAGACAGACAAACAAACATCTGTCGATTAGTAGTTAGGACCCCCTATTCTAGTCGGTTGCTTGTACATGCAGAGCTTTGAGCTGAGATGTTGCGATAACTTGAAGACCTTGCCTGAATTGCGGGACTACCATAAATACGAGATATAAAGCGTAACCGGGTTTGTCTTTTGTATCCTTGGAAGAGAAACCTGCAGCCTGCAGATACAAGGTTTTGACGCCGATGAAGTGGCTGGTGAGGGTGCCTCGTCCCATATGAATGGTGTGTTCGGGAATTCGGCGTATGGTCTCGGGGACAAAGTTTTGAATTGTGCGCGTAAAGCAAAAAGATGCGCCACCGTCAATCAAGGAGGTTTCGGTGCCGGGTCCATTGCATCCGTGCAGCGAGTTAGTCTTCTTTGAGGTCTTTCCTGGAGTGTAAGTTGTACAAAGAAAATCTGCGACTTTGGTAGAAATAGTTGATGAGGTCGGGAAATTCGTCATCTTGAGGTTTGGGCCTGATGGAGTAAGGTGTGGTTGGCGGCACAGGCGTCGTCGGCAACCATCAGCGAAAAAGCCGACTCTGGTGGAGAGCGCGCATGTAGTCATTGTGACGTTTTGCGTAGTCTTCGGCGGAGTCATCTTCATCATTGGTTTCGGGAATGGTGTCGTCGTAGAGGTTTATCTGACCGTTGTCGTCATATAAACCGAGGTGTCCTTTGTCGTCTTGTTCATCGGTTTCGGCTTCGCCCTCATCAGGTGGATCGTCCTGGGGATCGGACGTTGACATCTGGAGGAATTCGGCGGCGTCGTTTTCGGCTTCGGAGAGAAGTATCTCATCGGAAATTGTGGTGATGAGGTTGATTAGCTTGTTCATGTGTTCGGAGCTGGACGTCTGTTGGCGACCGGCTTGGCTAAGATTCCGTATGGTTTGGAGCTTGCGATGGACTTCGCGAAGGGGGACTTTGAGGCGTTGGTCAGGTGTGGATGGTTAGGGTGGATGAGGTTGTGTGGGGAAAGTGACCTTGCGAAGATGCGGGTGCTCGCGTTTGTCAGGGGTGACAGGAGGAGCGCGGGGACGGTGCTTGTTCTTCGGTGGGTGACAGGGGTGGCCTTGGGCTTAGGACTGTCATTGATGTCGTAGTAAGACGGGGAGCGAGGATTAGGAGGCTTTTTGCCTGGAGGGGGCTTTCTTGAGGTGCCGCGAAATTTGCTTCTTGCGGTAGGCGTGGAGTTGGTGAATGAGGTCATTGTCTTCCTCTTGATCAAGGTTGGCCTCCGTGAGAAAAACAGCGACGGGGTCGGCGTCTTCGACGGGGTCCGGTGGGGTGTCGTCTTCAGAGGGAGAGGTGTCATCATCGTCTTCGGTGAGGTGGAGACCATGACGGCGGGAGCGAAAGCGGGGGTTGTCTTTGTCCTTTGTTGGCAGACGACCGAAGTCGGTGACGAAGCGCAAAGGCTTGAAGTTGAGAGTTGGGTGAGGCTTGAGGTGAGCCCAAAAGTTGCGCTCAAACGTTGAAATGACGGTGATGCGAGCGATGAGCTTAGGAAGGTGGTGGATGGCTTCCTTGTCTTCGTCGAGTAACAGCGAGTCGTTGGGATTGCGCAGACAGTTAGCAAGACGTGCAAAGCCCTTGATGTGTGTTGGGGCGCGGGAGTCAAGCAAGCTTGGGGGGTATTTGAAGCGAAGAATTTGGTGAATTTCTTCGAGGATCTTGTCGTCGGGAAGTTGGAGAGAAGCGTCGGTGGTGATCTGGCGTAGTTGCTGCTGGACATGACGCATGTAGTCGATGTAGTGAGCAGGCTCATGTAGTTCGGGGTTGAACGGAGTGTCCAGAAAGGCATTATATACATAATGCGCATGGTGGATGTGGTTCTGGCCCGTGTGCTTGTCGAGTGCTAGGCGAACTTGAAGCACAAATTCGAGTCCTATCGGGTAGGAGGATCCGAGTGCATCGATTTCGTCGTATGCTGGGTGCTTGACGGAGTCGCTACCGGCATGTAGGAAACGGCGAAATAGGGGGTGTGCGGTCTCGCGGAGATATACGATGAAGTCGGCTTCTTTTCCTTTGAGATGGGGTTGAGTGATCGGATATAACTTGCCTTTTGTCATATCGGTCGGGTCCTTGTCTTTGGCTTTGAGTTCTTGGAGCTTCGGCTCGTAGACGTTGTCCAGGAAGTGCTTGCCGAACGTGCGGTAGACACCCTTGTAGTAGACGTAACGGGCTTGGGAATCTGGCGTGTTCCCGGCGGTAGAGTGGTTGTCGGGGTCCTTGTCGTATTCGTCGATACAGTGGTTTAGGCGGGCGTCAGCGAGATCATTGGATCCGCGCAGGACGGCTTCCCACGTGCAGAAGCCCTGTAGGAAGTACTGAGTTATACCTGTTTCAGGCACCAGGTGTTCGACGAACAACTGCATGACGCGAAATGAAAGCATCTGGGATGTGACTTGAGCCGAATCCATTGACTTGAGCTGAATCCATTGACTTGAGGACGGCGCTAGGCGGGTCACTAAAGGTGTTAGCCTTTGACTTGGGATCTTGTTGAGCCGGAGTGGGAGGCGGAGCCGCAGCAGCGACGGCAGGTGGTGGTGCTTGCGTTGCTTGCACTTGGGCGGTCAGCGCGTTGAATTGAGCATTGAATTGTGCCATCAAGCGGGCTTCTTGGTCTTGTATCTCTTGTTTATGCCGAGCTTCGTACGCTTGAGCTTGTTGTTGCATGTCTCTTTGGTACTTGGCTTCTAAGCGAGCTTCTTGTTCTCGCATCTCCTTTTGGAGTTCTTGAGTGGTTGGCATTTTGCTTGGGTTCAGGAACGTCAGTGAGCGTGACTTGTCTGGAAATCCTGAGGCTCTGCTGATACCGGGACTGGTGCCCAATATCTAGAGAACAGTAATCACAACTGTGTTACCCTTCAGCAGAGCGCGAGAACAGCGGTAGTCTGTCCTCGAAGCTGTCTCTTAATCGAGGACAGCCGGTGTGAATAACACAGCGTTTTCTTAAATCAAAAGGGTGGCAAAGTTAAGAGAACTAACCCTAGAATGGGGGTTACTAACCCTAATTCGGATTTTCTATCTCTAGCTTTGGGTGCGACCTTTACTGCCCGTGCTGCAAGAGAGCTGTGACTGAACCTGTGGGTTGTCGGAGAGCAGAATTGACACCGTCTAGAACATTCTAGGGGGCTCTGTCTAGCGGTGGCTATGTACACTCATCCGGCAAACAATGGAAGCGCCTATATGGCAACTGTACAAACTGTGGTTCCTGCAAGTGTTTAAAGGGCATGCACTGAACAGGCGGTTCGGCCTGGCTCCCATGCTCGGGAGAGGTCTGAAGTTAGTTAGTTTGGTTAGTCACTGAACAGGCAGTTGGTAGGGGGGTGCTCAGAGAGCGGGCTGTTGCGTACTATCGTGAAGCATCCTAGGTTGACGTACCCAAAATATTCCAAGCGCGCGTGCAATCAATACAGGACTTGTACAGACAACACACACAACGACACTTTCACGACAATACGACACTATAATTTGCAACATTATACCGGAAATCTACATTCTCGCTACTATAAACAAGCTCACGGAGGGGGGGCACGCAGTCTTAACGCGTGCGGTGTAGCTATGTGCAGCCCATGTAAAAGCGTATACAAACAGTTGTGTTGCATGGCGAGGCTAGACCGGCGCGGTAACGGACCAAAACCCATATGGCACGTGCATGCAACACATGATCCCTCAGGACCCCGCTGGGCCCATAACCTGCAGAGAATTCCGCTAGGCAGTGGTAAGATCACTGAGAAACCACCCCGTCTCACCGCGTGAGTCTGGCAGGGCAGAGTTCGGGGGACAAAGGGCACAGCCCCCCTAGCCTCGGCAAACTGCAGACGGAGGATACATAGAAACACACCAAGGCAACATGTGATTACTACGTACCTACGGGACGCGCTAGGCCATGATGATGGACGTGAGCACAATATCGTAGACTGATGACTTGTGTAAAAGGGAAGAAGAAGGGTAAGGAAGAGATCGCGTTCTCAACTGACGGATAAGAGGTAAGGAGTGAGCAGATTTCTCTGCAAATTATGTATGTATGACGCTCTGGAGCTCTTTGCACCTTTTCTCACACACCATCATCATGAGGGTTTTCTCTCCGAATTAACACGGCTTCCCCTCATGCTTACCCTCCCCCCCATTCCGCATTTGTTTGTTTCTAGATATGAGACTACGTCTAGAGTTTCTCTTCTGACAAGGAGAAATCCTCCAGGTGCGTACCGTCAGGTCCAGAGTCTTTTGCTTAATTAGCAGAAGCTCTGTTCCTCGTTGTCAGTGTGAAAGCTTCCATGGGATCTAATGTCCCTGAGGAGTTAGGAGCCTAGATCCCTGCCTTCCGTAGTAGCATGTGACGAGCGGCATGGTCTGTACACGCCTAAGACCGCACGCGGTCTCTACCATGTACCCGGAGAGGGTCAAATCTCTCCCGGTTATGGGCCCAGACGCGTAGGTGTGTTTACTCCAATTGTGTTGTGCGTCTAATGAAGTGATCAGTTCACGCCGGATTACGAGTACGATACGACAGTTGTGTTTGGCGTTGGTCTACTGTATATATTTGTTATGTGACGGTACGTGCCCACCAGTTAATTTGGTTCATGACCGAGTTGGGTCGGTCATTGGACACGTGCACTTGCATAATGCAATAAAACTAATTCTTTCCATCGCATGCTGCGGAAACATGCGCGGGTTTTCCCCTACATTCCCAACCAAGGACTGTCTGCCAGGGAATTAATATATTCCCTATCAGTCTCATGTTACCATGCTTAATACGCATGTTGATTTGTTTCGGCCTGTTAATAAATCCACGCTGTAAATATAGTGTATTGTACATCGCACGCGCGCACATTAGAACCCTTCTTTCCTATGTGTCGTCTTTTGTTTATTAATCCTCTAGCCTATCTTCATAGGTCACACACATACATTCCCAGTGCAGAGAATTCCGCTGGGCTGTGGTTATATCACGGAGAGACCATCCCGTCTCACCGCGCGAGTCTGGCAAGGTAGGTTTCAGGGAACTAAAGGTAGGGGTCCCCCTAGCCTCGGCACAGACAGACGATACTAGAGAACAGTAAAAATCACTGTGCCTCTGGTAGAGAATGATGGCAGTGGTAGTGCTGCCTTTCGTCCTGTCCTCTAACGACACAAAGAGCAGCACGGTGTGCGACACAGCGATTTGATGGTTGTAGGTGTGAAGTGATTGGTTAAGGGGAAGGGGGTTCCTAACCCTAAATAAATTTCTATCTCTACGCCCTAGATTGAACTCGGGGATGAGCGAAATCTGGAACAAACAAACAAATGTCTGCCAAGGACAAAGGGATGTCGAGTCGAGGAGGCGTTGAAGGAAAGTGTGCGACGTGCATTAAAGAGATAGAGGAAAACGAAACGCAGGTGGTGTGTGAAGTGAGAAAGGAGAAAGAGCGGGTGATCAAAGAAAGGAAAAAGCACCGATCGTGAGTAAGAAGAAAAGTGGAGGAAGATGCTAAGTCGGCTAACGATGAAGTATGGCGAATGTTGTGCGAGAGAGCAGATCGTCATCTTGCTCGGTGGCTAATGATTAGAGGACGGTGTGTGCCGGTGGATAAATCTGGTGTCGGGGAGCATTTGAGTAGAGCAGGTGATCGAACGAATGATGACTGGAGGGATCATGGGTCGGGCAGTCGGGAATTGTGCAGCGGACCAATGGTTGATCGAAAGGCGAATAATGAGAGTGGCCGTAGGGATATGAGTCTATTGTGGCTAATGTTGGACTAGTAAAGATTGGACGATTGTGGACAGGCGGCGTGATCCATGAAGAGATATGACCATTTAACAAATCGGTTTCGACATGGTAAGGTAATCGTCGTAATGAGAGCAGTAACGGGCTGTTTCTGGAAGATGAGAGAACCAGAATTGCCTGTCACATACGTCAGCGTCGTCCTGAGTGTAGCGTGGGACAGCTGAAGCTAGGTTATGAGCGTCTATGATGTAGGTGTAATCGTATGCGATGATATCTTATACAGTCGTCTGGGGTTGGCCATAAATATGAAAACTCCAAATTTGTTGTAGCTTTGGTTCGTACTCTAATTTTGCTGTAGGTTTGGTTTCGTAGTCTCGTGTGAGTCGCCAGTGGCTATCATCAAAAGATGATTGGGCGGAGACTGAGGTTTGCGAGTGTATCGCGTATGATGGTGGATACAGGCGCGTGTCCTGTGCTCACGAGTCGGTGCCCTGTGCAGAAAATGCAGAAGAGTTGGGCAACAGAAGATAATGCCTGAAGGCGATGGACTGCTTGAAGATCAGGGGGAGAGTTGACTTCGAAGGTATGGTCAAAGTCGCATCTTTCGTGCTCTATGTTGCAAAGTGATCCTGAACTGTTACAATCGACTGATCTGTTCATTTCGTCAGGTCGTTTCATCGAATCAAACGAAACGTTTTCCCAGAATCAAACTTCCCTTGATGTACAAGCGCGAGGGAGCGTGGTGCATCCCTTGAATCGTGCAGTGACTGAAAGAGGGCATTCGACAGGAGGGTGTTGTCGATATGCGAGAGCTGTACAGTTTACAACGTGTAGGGAGCGTATGTTTCAAGAGAGGATTGATCTGTGGACGGGGGATGTCCGCAGAATGAACATGATGTGAGGTCCTGTCCATAATGCGAGAACTGTCCGGCAATGAGTCATGTGGGACTGTGGCTAGCAGCGAGTGTGCGGGAATGAAGAAGTGAATAGTCATCGCAGTTAACTTCCCTTGATTCGTAACACAGCTGGGTGGGGCTAGCGGTGTGCGGCAGTGAGATGCGGTGAAATGCTTAGAGCAGAGCGCGCGTCCGATCTGTGGAGATTGGGAGTTATCCTCGCGGGTGCTACGGAAAGCGTCGGCTGGGTGCGAATCGCAATGGCGGCTGTTGGACTCAGAGTTCTGCAAGATGGAACCTGCAGTGCGAACGGAGAGGAGCGAACCGAGTGCGTCATAAGAGCGTAATACGCTGGTGCTGTCTGAGCTGTGTCCGAAGCATGATTCCGATAACAATGTCGACAGATGCGAGATATGATCAGAACTGGACGAGGATTTCGCGTGAAGTTGTGTTGTAACCGAACCATAGTGGTGCAGAGCTTCAACGTCAAGCATAGTGCTGGGGAGGGACGTGAAAAGATGTGAGCAAAGGACTCTGCGTGCGGCTATCATTTGGTGGCAGGCATTTGTGCGCGAGACTAGCGATAACTGCGAAGTGTGGCGTTGGCGTGACTGAACTTCGTTTGCATATGGCAGCATGCTGGATAAAATCGAGCGAGGGTGGAATGCTGAAACTTGAGAGGTGACCTGCGAGAGATTGACGGAAGAGCGTGGAGGCTCTGAATTGCATTGATGACGGAACTTTGTGTCATCACAAATCGTCGGGGATTTGATCGTCGGGAGTCGCGTTGAAGCGGGGAGGAACGACGAATACTCATCAGGTCTTGGCGTGTGACAGAGGTCCTTAGAAAGAGGGACTTCGGTACGTGCCTTGAATTGTTCCGATGTAGCCAGAGTAGCCATAGGAGGCATGACTGATACGAATCGAAACGAATCTTGTCGTCGGTGGAAAACTAATGCGCCCTCGTAATTCGAACTGGGTGAAATCTTCGAATTGCCGGTGAGACCGAGAGACCATGATTGCGAAACGAGCGCGGAGCCGGGCGGCGGTCGGGGGGCCGCTTCAGCGGTGGCTGAGACGACAGTGTTCTGCGTATCATGAATCAAAAGGTGTTTGGGCATCGTACTGTGCGACAAGCGAGCGTGCGTCTCAGTTGACTGTGGGTGTACCATGGGTATGGCGCAATGTTTGTTGTCTAAACCGAGAGGGCGGTGAGCGTGCCGTCGCGAGTGCATTTTAGCCTGTGCGGTGTCTGGGCTTTAATCGGAATATGACATATGACGTCATACAAAGCGATGGGAGCTGAATCAGACGTGATGGGACTGGCTAGTAGTGCCGGGAGCAGCATGTCGGGGTGGCGCTCAGAGATGAGGGTGGAACGCAGTCCACTTCTATCTTGGTTGCCGTGTGTCGCGGTACTATGGGCGTAAACAAATGACATGAAGTAAATGCTTGTGTCCCAAACGAGAATGCGGTTATAGTCGCATGGGGAGGTTCCATTTTGTCTCTGCTGCAGTCAAATGCTTTGGAGGAAACCAATGGAGAAACCATGAGCACATGGGTGGCGTCTGGTGGCCAAAGTTCCTGTGGGAGTGGTTGAGGTGACTCCAAAGTAGGATTCCTTCTTGGGTATGACTCAAGCGTTGCGATGATTTCATGCTCGAGATCATAGTCGTCCATTAGATGACTTGAGGTGGTCGCGAATGAGCGATACGTCGACCTGGTGTCAGGGGAGACCGAGGTGGTGCAGTGACCTGACTGGCTGAGGTAGCCGTGCTGGTAAGATTCCAGCGGGTGCGCATAACTCTGCAGAGTGCTGACATTGGCTTGTGCCTGATCTGCAGTCGTGCAGGGAGGCGAGATCGTCTGTGCTAATACGGATTGCAGCGACAGGGAAGGGTCAGGTGCCTGGGGGGCTGAGAGGCGGCCTTTGTCTTCCAGAGGCGAAGGGGTCAAGCAAAGCTGTAGCTTCGTCTCATCGTGATCGGATAGGCGCAATGAGCTTGTGCGCATGATCGTGGTGCGCTTACCTGTGTCTTCATGATGTACCTTTGTGTCCTGTGGTGGTGCTTCTGCGAGCGGGACATCTTGGGTTGGTCCATCGGATGGGGTGCATCAGCTATGAATGAGACAGGAGCCAGTAGCAGTGAAAGGTCCGGTGACAGAACGTTGCTTGGTCGAGTAATTGAGCGTTGGACCTGAGCATCGTCTGCGTAGTATGGAACCGTGCTGTGCAGTTGGTTTGCGTTGTCTCGTCTGCTACATCAATGATCTGGCTGGTGTAGCTGGCCGTTGTGGTCTTATCTTTCGTCTTGTCGTCCAATAGAGACTGCTAGATAGTACTCGTTGCTATGTGCAAGACTTTAAGTAGCTGCTGAGCAGCTGTTGAGCGCTGAGTGCTCTCTTGTCTGGCAGTTTCTGTTGCTTTGGAGTTCCAGAGACATAATTGCGCAGCTTCGGACGTCTTGGCATAGGGGATTGCCATAAAGTAACTCGTAAGTTCAAAGTCGGACGTCGGAAAATGCATCGAAAGACCTGTGAGGTCACCAATTGATATACGCCCTCGTAAGGCGTGCGCGTCGTGGTGCGGGCGCGAGCGACTTAGGTTGGTGATCTGAAGGTCGTGAGATACGTTGCGGCGCGGAGCGTCGGTGGAAATGAGGAGTGTCGTGGTGTTAAAGGCGGTGACGCGGAGAGCATCGAAAAGCGTGTCATGCTCCAAGAGCGAAAGCGCGTGATGCGGGTGGTCCGAAGTCAGTGCCGAAAGGAGTGTGGCTCGCGGCTGTCCTGTCTGCAAGGTAGGGCAGATGGGCGCGAGAGCTGAGATCCCGTTGTGGAGAGTATCCGGCCTGGAATGCTTGGGGTCCAGTGCGGGAAGTCGAAACGAGGGGTCGCCGAAGGAGAGTGCAGTAGAACCAAAGGCGATGTAAGGGTCAGTCCTGCTGGGTGCATCCTCAATAGCGGAGATGCTGAGACCAGAGCGGTGAGTGCCGTAGTGACTAGGGTTTCCCTTAGGCATGTAGAGCATTCGAAGGTGCGGGCATGTGACATGCGTCCTCAAATAAGGAGTGACGTGCTGATCGATAAGACGCTCTTGAGGGAGGCAACGTACGTGACTTGGGTGCATGTTTGTGGTGGAGCCGGCAGCTGGCGTGGAACGTTTGTCGTGCATTCCAGTGATGCGAAAATGCTTACAGACGTGGTTCAGTTGAAGCGAGTCTGTGCATAGTGCGCGGAGAATGTTTCCTAAGAGCGCAACCTCGATTTTCCGGAGGCAGCGCAAGCGTGTGGCGTCCAGAAGAGAGCTATGCAAGGGGACACACAGGACCGAAGTGGTCGCAATGGAATCGTGCATAGTTTGCGGCTGATCGGGTCGTTCAGAACTCTCGAAATCTGTGTCTGTTACTGCAGCCATGGGGAAAGGTTTCCAGAGGCTTGGTCGCGGTGAGACATAAGGATCGGTAGTCGAAAGGAGTGCGTCCTCTGACCGAAAGTTAGGGAGCGGGTGATCAGGTGCTGCGACTGGTGCTCGTGCGAAGACATCCATCAAATCGTTACACGGCTGTCGCAGATGGGTCCATGCAACCTGCTGAGCAGTGTCATCCAGTGCATCCAACCGAGAAGGTGGATGGTGGGTGCAGCAGCAAGCGCCGGTGAGCGGCAGTGCGCGCCTGTCTTCGAGGAGGGGAGGCGGCGAGGCGGAACCAGCTTGACTTGTCGAAAGTGGGAACGAGATGGCTTGGTGTTTCTTCGACAAGATTGCTTCCTGGGCCGTTGTGCCCGAAGAGAGAAGAAGCGCTTATGCATGTCTTGGCAGCATGATGGTGAGCACGACCATCTGGCAAAGAGCTGTCTTTTGATAGTTCGGAACTTGTCGACTCTTGATATGGGTGGTCTTGATTCTTGGTGGGACTTTGCACGTGGTGATCTTCGCTGGTGGTAGGGGTACGGTCGCCGGTGTTGAATGTACGCCCTCGCAACTCGGACGCGGGGATGTGGTCGAGTTGGAATGAACCAGGTAGCTGATAAGGCGAGCGGGTGCAAAGTGGTTCAGGGGGTGCCAAAGAGGCGAAGAGTGAGTGGGTAGAGGAGGAGGGGCCAGAGATGGCGGGGGTTTGAGAACAGAGAGACGGAGTGGGTGGTGAACCAGGAGAACCGGGTCCAGGGCATCCGTGGAGGTGGTGATGATACTCGGGGATAATCGGGGGAGAGGCATTGGAGGTTGATTCGGAAGGGGATGAAGGTTGGTTGTGGATGGGGAAAGGAGGTGAAAGATGCGACGCAGCATCTTGGGTGGGGTGAGTGGCATCCAAGGAGGTAAGAATGGCTTGGAGGACGGCGTTGGTTTCAAGGTGGGAGCTGCGGATGTCAGCGTGGGCAGTTTCGAGTGCCTTGAGCTGGGTGTGGGTGAGATGGTGTTCGGCGTGGGTGGAGACCAGTTCGTCGGCTTGGATGGCGAGCTGGGCAGTGGCGAAAGCCAGGGCGGCGTCGGTGGTGGTGAGTTTGTTGGCTGTGGAGGACAAAGCGTCATCCTTGCGAATGAGCATGGCCTTGGTTGCGGCCAATTCAGCGGTTTGGGAGCGGAATGCAGCCGTAGTGGCGGCCAACTCGCGTTGGAGCGCAGACGCAGGTGCATTGGAACTTGGAGAAAGGAGGTGGATTGTTGCTTGAGTGGGGACTCGAGTGTGGACGGAGGTACGGTCGTAGTCGTAGAATGCATAGTCACGCGGGTGGAGGGGTAAATCGGGGGAACAGCGACTTTCGAAAGGTGATGAAGATCTGTCACGAGGGTGCGATGGTTGGGCGGAAGGAACTTGAGCCGCGGAAGGAGCTGTGTTGGAAATGGAAGTGCCGGGGCCGTCGTGGCCGTAGGTGGCATGGTCTTGTGGATGGAGAGGAAAGTCCTGAGGAGAGTGACTTGCGGAAGATGAAGGATATCGGACAAGGGAATCCGACAGTGGGGCGGCATGAGCTTGGGCCGCGGTGGGGGCTTTGTCAGGGATGAAGGTGCCGGGGCCGTCATGGCCGTATATGGCATGATCATCAAGAAGATGAGTGGTGCGGCGAGAGGGTTGACGAGGAAGTTGGGGAACTTGTATATGTGGTGTAGCGGGAGTCGCCGATAGTGGGGAGTTAGGCTCCAGCGAAGGAGGTGGAGGCTCCGGTGGGGTTGGTGGAGTGAAGGGAGTAATGTTTATTGGTGGTGGTGTGTTCAACATTGCTGGTGCGATATGTGAACAAGGTGGAGTGTCCTCGTGAATGTGGGGTGTGGCAGGTTGTGGAGTAACCTTGGCCATGCCTGGGTCCGGAGGGAAGGTAGTGGGGTCTGGGACTTTGCCGTGGAGTGTTTGATATCCGGTGGGGTGGTCGGCATGAGGGGGGGTGACCATCGAGATGATCGGGTCTTGGGTCGCGACTTCGTGAGAAGTTGGCTTTTGCTTGAGGGGAGTTGCCGTATGAACAGCTGGTTGGGGAGCTTGATCAAGTTGCTCGTCTTGATCGAGTTGCACGTCTTGATCGAGTTGGTCGTATTGAGCTTCGATTGCGGCAGCGAATTTTTCGGCGAGCGCAGCTCTTTCTGCAGCGAATTCTTCGGCGAGTGCAGCTCTTTCGGCAGCGTGTTTGGCTCTTAAGGCAGCTTGATCGGCGGCGAGTTGATCTAAGAAATTAGCTTTGAGCTGTTGCAACTTAGCTTGGAGCTGGTGCCAGTGAGCTTGTTGTGTAGCGAATTGCGTCGCTACTTCCAGACTCGGGACTTGTGGGTCTTGAGTCGCCATCGTTCTCGAGGTTGCGTTTTGCGCGTTGTTGGTTGCCTTTCACACTTTTTCACACTTTGTCACCAGTAGCAAGCGATGAAACTTGACTACGGTCTTAAAACTTTCAGGAACTTCAGGAGATTGCTCTTTTCTGGTGATCCTGATCCTTTGTCCGAGACGTCGATCGAGATCGATGTCTTTCGGAGGACGTTTCTCTACCAGTACCGGACTGGGTCCTTACCTAGAGAACAGTAAAAATCACTGTGCCTCTGGTAGAGAATGATGGCAGTGGTAGTGCTGCCTTTCGTCCTGTCCTCTAACGACACAAAGAGCAGCACGGTGTGCGACACAGCGATTTAGTGGTTGTAGGTGTGAAGTGAGGTGGTTAAGGGGGAAGGGGGGGTTCTTAACCCTAAATGGAAATTCCTATCTCTAGATACATAGCAACACATCAGTGTAACATGTAATTACTACGTACCTGCGGGACGCGCTAGACCATGATGATGAGCTCGAGCACAAATCAGAAGACTAGTTGGTTGTGTAAAAAGGAAAGAAGAAGGGTAAGGAAGAGATCGCGTTCTCGACGGACGGAATAAGGGTTGGAGTTAGCAGATTTCTCTGCACCCCCTCGAGATGTCTTGTGGCAGAGGAACATGACATCTCTTGAGAAATGTGGTGGAGGACGAGATCAGGATAAACCATAATTGCACTTCAGAGGCCACATAAAGTGGCACAAAAGGTTCATCAGCAGACAGATGTCAAGGCTTGAACTTGGTGATAACACTCTGAATGCTTTTACCAAGGGGAACTTTGAAGGAGGGAAGTGAACGTGAATGTGAGGCAAAGTCAATGATAGCGGTGACGAAATTGCTTGGTCCTCTTGGGCGTCACATATGGCGGGAACGTCATCATCTTCAGGTTCGGAAGGATGATTGATGCTCTTTGCGGAGCAATGTTGAGGTATGATTCGGTGAGTAAGAGCGAGCTATTGATGTAAGATTTGTGGGATAAGACTACTCGATTGTAGTTCATCGATGTTATTCCCGGCGAACTGTGGGATTGTGCAAGGGTATTGGAGAGACTCCGTTTGTTGCAAGGCTGGATGATGAGTCGTGCGGATTAACTCATTTCGGAGTTGAATGAGAGTATCATCAGGCATGCCAAACATTAAGTCGTGTTGGTCATTCGCAGCGAGAGTGAGTCTGTTGAGTAACTAGAGATACAAAATTCCATTTAGGGTTAGTACCCCCCCCCCCCCCTTATTACACTCACACCCAATAACCAACAAATCGCTGTGTCGAACACCGTGCCGCTCTTTGTCGTAAGAGGACAGGACAACAGGGTAGCAACACCACTGCCATCATTCTCTACCAGGGGCACAGTGATTTTTACTGTTCTCTAGGTTTGGGCCCGGTCGGGTACTGGTAGAGAAACGTCCCTCCGAAAGAAATCGATCTCGATCGACGTCTCGGACAAAGACCCTGGATATCCAGGTAAGAACAATCTCATGGAGTTCCTGAAGTTTATAAGACCGTAGTCAAGTCTCATCGCCTGCTACTGGTGAAAAAGTATGGAAAAGTGTGAAAGGCAACCAACAACGCGCAAAAAGCAACCCCAAAACGATGGCGACTCACGACCCACAAGTCCCGAGTCTGGAATTAGCGACGCAATTCGCTACACAACAAGCTCGCTGGCAGCAGCTCACAGCTAACTTGTTTGATCAGATCACCACTGATCCAGAGGGCTACACTATAATGTGTACGACACTGGAGTTCCTCGCACCCTCTTTCACACTCCTTCTACTAGAGGGTTTTCTCTCCGTAATACGGCTTTCCCTCACCTTCCTTACCATTCCGCAATTATGTATTTCATGACTATGAAGAAATGAGTCTGAAGTCCTCTTCCAACAATGAGAAGTCCTCCAGGTGCGTGCCGTTAGGTACGGGGTTTTCTGCTTAATTAGCAGAGGCTTCGTTCCTCATTGTCTGTGTAAAAGCTTATATGGAACCTCCAGAGAGCTACACTATTATGTGTGCGACACTGGAACATTTCACACCTATCTCTACAAGAGGGTTTTCTCTCCGTAATACGGCTTTCCCTCTTTCCTTCCTTACCCTTCCGCAATCACTTATTCATGACTATGAAGAACCCAGTCCGAAGCTCTTTTCCAACATGGAGTAGGCCTCCGGGTGCGTACCGTCAGGTACGGGGTTGTCTGTTTAATTAACAGAGGCTTCGTTCCTCGTTGTCAGTGTAAACGCTTCTATGGGACCTAATGTCCTTAAGGAGTTAGGGCTTAAATCCCTACCTTGTGTAGTAGCATGTGACAAGCGGAATGGTCTGTACACGCCTATGACTGCACGCAGTCTCTACCATGTACCCGGAGAGGGTCAAATCTCTCCATGTTATGGGCCCAGATGCGTAGGTGTGTCAGCCCAACTGTGTTGTACGTATAAATGGAGTGATCAATTTACGCCTGATCACGATTACAATGCGACAATGTGTCTGGCGGTGGTCTACTGTACATACTCGTTGTGTGACGGTATGTGCCCACCAGTTAATTTGGTTTGTGGCCGAGTTAGGTCGGTCACTGGTCATGTGCACTCGCATAGCCAATAAAATTAAAATTCCCCCTACACAAGCAGCCGCGGAAACTTGTACGGGTTTTTCCTCCTATTCCCCAACAAAAGACTGGCTGCTCGAGAATTAATCCATTCTTCCGTCTCGAGTCATCCTGTTTTTAAATAGCATGTTGATTTGTTTGGTCTTGTAAATAAGCCCACGCTCAAAATAGCGTACTGTACATGTAACCCGCACTCGAGAAACCCTTCATTCTTTTGTGTCGAATATGTCTATCAATCCTATAACCTATTCTTTAATAGGTCACAACCATGTCAGAACAAAAACCAATATCCACTACGGATATCTATAAACAAGAACAAATCCTCGTTGATAAAATTAACGCAGGATTGCGTTTCCAAGACAACTCAACCAAGGTGAGCTTGCAAATTGAGGTGCTTCGCAGGCATATGACAAGTCCATACGTGGACGCGTTATTCTGCTTCGATTCATATGAAGCTTACACCCGGAATGCTCCGGAGTATAACCAACTTCTTGAACAAGAAGTTGATATCATATTCGCTCAATGGAAAGCTGAACAAGTAAACGATTTAAACTTACCTGATGAAGATGGCTTGCCTGATCATCTTAAAACTTGGCACGTCAACTCATCACATCAACTAACAGTTGACGTCCGTAATAATCTCGAACGACTTTATTACCAAGAGTCATACAATCTCGTTCGTCCCGAATTAAATGAGGATGTTAAACGTGGCCTCAATCTATTAGATACCCGACTCCCTAAATCAATTGTGTACGAATCATCTCTAACTAACATATCCTTTACAGGTCTCTCTAATACCGACTGGATCAAACAGCGCGAAACTTATGCTGGTTTCTTGTACACATATTTAAATCTGGAATCACAAGACAAACCCGCACTCGCTATATGGCCTCAATTAAAGAAGATATATGCACTTACTGCACATCCTATTAAACTACGTGCAGTAATGCTTTTAGCTTACCATTACTATGAGACAGTGTCTTGTACAGATGTCATTGAGCTTAAATCGCAGTTTAATCGAATGTCTTTAAATGTTAATTGGTATGCCCATGTATTTGTCGAACAACTCCTTGCTTTCCAATCTCAGGCAAAGCAATTAAATAATGATGAAGCATCAATCCAATTTAATGATTCCATAATCACTCTTAAAGCTCACGAGGAGATCTACCGTCTATATGCTAATCCCTCGGATCACGAGCGCTATTCTCAATCTTTATTGGAATGGTGTAAACTCTACGAGACACGCTCTGGTAACAACTCGATTCACGATCCTGAATTGTTAAAGCTAGTTGATCCTAACGACGTTCGTCCGTTATTGGAGTTCTTGTTAAAGATATACAATGAAACAAAGTTTTCCTCTAACCGACGCTTGGATAAACCCGCTTCCTGGATCCCTTACATCCCTGGTACTACCGCTACCAAGCCACCTAAGGTATTATTGATGGATACTATTCATCAATCCCACGATTCTCTAAACAACGCTTACTCGTTGTTAGCTACTGTAGCTGGACAGTCTGGCTTCAACGCTCGTAAGCTTCGTAATGCAAAAGATAAAGCATCGACAATTTCACCTCGTGACACGTCGTACTATCGTCCACCTTCAAATTATAACGTCAAAGGTACCAGCTTCGATCGTCCTGTCTACTCACCCTCCTCTAACCGTAATGCACGCTCTAATATGTCTCTTATGGACCGGGCTACTTATCAAGTTGATCGTCTTCGCCACCTGTTTGGTAAATTACAGGAAGCGAATCCCAACCCCTCTACCGACTCTAAAATGGTACAGGAGGAAATGAAAAGCTTACTGAGTACCCTCTGGACAACCGCTTCTCAAGCTTCGACACAGTCCTTAGATCCTGACGAAGCCACCCAAGTTCATCTCTACTTATCTCGAGTTGATACTATGTCCAATACCATTGTGAACCTCTTAGAAGCCGATAAGGAATCTCATGTTTCAGAAGAAAAGTATCAAACTGAAACATCTGCTCCTGAAGCGTCCCCCAGTGATGCGGAGCAGAGGGGGACTGCTGATACAGAGAAAATGTTCCACACTTTTCTGTCCATTAAAGATGATGAAATCGATAACATCCCTCAGCCGCTATTGCAGCACATAAATGCTAAAGCTCAGAATGCTATCGTTCGTCGTCAAGCTCGGGAAACTTCCTCGCACTCTGAGCTCCCCAATAATCTACCCAACGAAGATAATGAAGATGGCACAGATCCCCCTGTGTTGCTACCAAAATTAAACACTGGTTTTACACTCGTCGTTGTGCCTTCCGAACAAACGCAAAGTTTCATGACACAGTACGTGTTTGGTCAAAGCTCAACACATGCCTGTTATGCAACAATGCTTAAACTGTACAACGAGTACAATTTGCCGCTAATGACTACGCCAGGATATGCTGACACATGTGCTTCTCAACATGTAATTAACTTTAAACGTTATGCTGATCCTATCCACATCGTAAAGCTACCCGAGTCCTTATCACCTGCTATCCAGACTGCTACGGATACGCAGAGTATCACACATGCTATGATTATAAGGACTGTCATTCCCGCTCTCCCAAAGCATCCAAATGTGGGATATGTAAAGCTAGACGTTGCGCTTTTCCTACCCAAGCAAAACGACCATAACGATCCCGATCTGCACATCATCAGTATGACTCAATGGGGAGAAGATAAACTTGGTATACATCTTTATGGAGTTGAATTTAAAGGACAATCATCTATCCAGAGTAAAATTGATGATAATGTCAAGATTACTTTGTTTTGACTCAATAACCTGTTGCCTACTCTACCAATTTATTCGCTACAACAAGCAAAAGCGCGTAAAATGGAACTTCGCTCACTACAGTTCAGACTATGTGCTTTTAATGAACAACGCGAAATGCTTAAACTATATTCCACCCTCATGGAACGCGTAATTTACGTCCCATGGCTTAAAACCATCCTGGAGTCAATGCATTCGCAGCTGCCTTACATACGCAAGCATTTCCCACCTCCCGTATGACGCAAGGTTACCACACGTTTGCTTCACACAGTAACTTCGTCTCCTAGCCCACGAATACCTACAGTAACTTTACTTTGCTCTGGGATGTCCACTCCTGCATTCTTGGCTTGCGCTTCTAATGACTTGCAAATCAACATCAACGTTAAAGTTCTTGTTGAGAGCGACGACAATATCACGCACATGCTACGAAGACGTTTTGGTAATTCCATCGAAGTTTTCCCATCCCTACCTAAGTTTCTGACATATCTCCATCGAGCATCGGACGCTGAACGTGCACGATATTACACCGATATAGTGGAATTGACATCACCATGCACAAATCGCAACATAATCAATGGGAGATCCATTTCCACCTTCGAGCGTGATATGGATGATTCCTTGTTTCCAAGTGCTCTAAGTGTACTTGAGCTTTTAAAGCCGCTTGTTCTTTTCATGGAAATGACACCACCACACTCCGCATCGTATGAAGACCATATACGAGTTGCTAATCTCATCTTCTCAACGATGCACTTTACGGTGGATATATGTGACCGATTTCCATGCTATCTGTGTGGAGATTATCAAGCCAGAGAAAGATGGATCCTCGTTGCACGCAAATATAACACCGGCCATCTTGATCTGCTTTCATGGCCTAACAAACGAGTCACTTCCTTTCTGGACATTGCAGACCACGCTAATTCCATCAGTCGCAAGTTAATAGTCGACGAACCTTGGACGCAGGTCTTTCCCGACATACCATTCGTGTCCACACCTAAAACCTACAACATAGTTAGTCGTACAGGATCCGTGCGCTTAACTGTGACTGAGCTTGAAACCTTAACTATGCTGTTCCTTCGTCTGCACTCTAACAAAACAGTCGAACACCCCAGTCAAGATGAAATGGAGGGCATTTCTAACTTTCGCCTGGGATTCTTGACTAATTCAAGAAAACCACTTGCTTGCATGAGATCCCCTATTGAACTCAAAGCTTTTGTGCTCCTCTATAATATTATGGGACGTTTATTCCCTAAATCTATCACATTACCTGTGTCCTTTCGTATTACAACTATCGAATCTAACCAACCATCTCACAGGTTATTCTTAAATAAATCCTCTACTTCCTCCATCATTTACATCACCGGTGGAAGACATACAGGCGGAGACATAACAGTTTCTAACTCCTCTTCTAAATACCAGGCACATATAAATGCTTTTGGCGAAACCTATACCTTCCTAACACATGATGCCGGAATCGATAAGACTGCTTCTCTCGAACCTGTTACTGGTTTTCTTTGGCTTTGCCACGCGTCGTCTAGTACAAGCACTGGTCCCCTATACTTCTCCTGTATTTCACGATTCTTTTGTCTTCTACCCTCAGGAAAATCGTCTCGAATTTATCGATAAAATGTTTGCTTTAAGTGACATGCATCTGTCCCAAAGCAGATATCTGGGCTTTATTACATCAAGCGATAGGAAGATGGGTGCCAAAGTTCATTCCATATACTCCCACTCCTACCATTCGTGGATTTGCTAATATGCTCGTGTACGATCCACGACTCGATCGCATTCGACACTACTCAACTCGCGAATTGGCACGCGCCAATAACTTCACAGCGCACCAAATCAATTTTCTTTTGTCTTTGTCCCCGGACCTATGCTGTGACATAATCGCTAATGCTATTCCGGCTGGAACATATCATATAATTTATAAACATTTGTGTCAGCTTGTCTATGACTTGCGTAAATTAACGCTATCACCATCGTTTGACCCTGATCATGCCTCTCTAACCAAAAACTATAGGTCAACCTTCTTCACAAATATATTCCCAACAGATACATCCTTAATATTACACCAGAGTTCCATTACAATGTTCTACATCTCCAATAAAAAACTCTCATGTTGTGATAATCTTGCTTCTAACCACGAACTTCCATCTTTTCATCTCGATTCAGTAGCTCATGTCTTCCTCTCTAACACCTCATCCGCAGATATATCATCTCCTACTAAAGAAAAACAAATTCCTCTTATAACGCCAAGACAGCTCCATGAGAAGCATGCACCCTTCGATAAGAAAGTTCATGCCAGGGGCACCCTCGCATTTCGAGATGCGCAACAACGAGCTACCAATTTTCACAACATCCACCATTCTAGTGATTCTCAAGCTATAAAAGCTGTTCAGGTTATTGCCAGTCCTGGACACCACCCATCTGACGTACCCTACCGTAAGTTCTGTGTGGATTGTACGATTCATAAAAAACGCTTTCCTCATCCACATCACCTTACCAAGCAACCATCATTCGAAAAAATTTTTCAACCTGGTGAAGCCTGGGCATGTGACGGTGGTTACGTATCCGTTCTCTCGGAATGGGGATCCCTTCGACATATCATTGTTTTAAGTGTCTCATTTCTAAATTTTTGTTAGTGTACTTTTGTCGTAGCACTAACTCCAGCGAATTTTGTAACGCCCTTGAGTTTGTCCGCAATTTTTGCTCTACTTATGTTCATGTACAACTAAAACAAATCTATTGTGATTCCTTTAAACCCTATTTATCTCAGCATGTTACAACCCCCTTTCGTGTGGAACATGGTATTAATATGTCCGCGTTCCCCCCTTACTTACACGTCTTTAATCATGAAGTAGAAGCCGCTGTTGGTCACATAGCCACTGCCGCGTCTACACGACTCCGGCATATGCTTAATGTATCCTATAAAGGTCACCCCCTAACAGATCCGGCACCACACTACCCGTGGGCTGTTATACATGCCATCCAATCGTATAATCTCCTCCCTAACGTTTCTCTCGAACGTATTTATAATAATGTCCTAAGCCCCCAGCAAGTCCAATGTAACGTTCCCCAACAGGACTACCTCAAACCTTTTGGTTCTGTTTGTTATCTGCATTTGGAACCTAACGAATTTCATAAATATGAGCCTCGATGTCGTCCTTACATCTACTTATGTGGTGCTAATGTTATAAACCCTTTAATAACACCCCATGTTAATCATTTAGCCGATGTTGTCCTTAATCCTGAAAACGGCCAAGTCCGTGTTTCCTCTAAACTGACTTTTCCTCATCTTATTTCTAAATCTCCTCCTGATTATGAACAGCATCCACCTCCAGCACCTTCACCCGACATTCCCTTCTCTGTTCACAGCACCCCCAATGATGCGGCGCAGAGGGGGAATGCTATGCCTACCGACACTGACCACGAGAGGGGGACTCCTTCTTCTCCTCTCCATGCTCCCTCTCCCGTTCCCGCATGTGCTCCAGCTGCTTCTGCACCCGCTACTTCCGCCACCACACCTACATCTGAAGTGTCCTCCAACACTTTGCCACTTTTACCATCTTATCGGTCTCTCTATTCCCAGGATGTCCTACGTCTCACCCGTGGTCCTCATCACCCTCAACCTCGTCGCAAAACCAATCTCAAGGATGTTCTTACTCGTATTGCCTCGCCTACTGTTGCCGCTTATAAACAAGCCGGTGGTACGCTTGCCGACTTCAAGTATGACCTCTCCAAGCAGTACATAACTTTCTGCGACCCCACCCTCCACTCCCTTCATCTTGCTCATGGCATCCACTGGACGGCTATACCTCCAGAGGGGGAATTTACACCATCCCTTCATCACCATGTGCACCAAGCGCTTTCACAGTCCTCTTCAGTTATGTGTCATAGGAGCCATAGCCACCCATCGCCTGATGCTCCTCACGTTCACTTCTGCGACGACGTCAACCTTGCAGACTTTCACCTTCCTCAAGCTCTCGTTCATTTAATTTCTGAACATGCTCACGCCTTTCAAGTTCCTCCCGCTCAATATGTTTATGCTTTGTTCACGCCCCACTCCATTTTGGATCATAATGACGCTTCTTATGGTGCCTCCGAGCCTCACCTCTCCGCCATCGAAGACTATATCACCGTGCAATCGCATTACATTGAGGCCCACCTTGGTGATGCTCCTCTACTAGTTGTTCAACTCGTCGAAGATCCCGATCACGCTCACACTCACGATAATGTCGCTTCTTACGCAATTACTCATCTTACGACGACTCATGACCCCAGCACGGTTGGTTCGGACGAATACAAGATTCAAGCCAAAGATATCAAAATTGATGAATATGAGTTGAACTGCCTCAAAGGTCTCTCAGACGCTGATCGCAAAGCTTATGTCGCTGCCATCTCCAAAGAGATTTTTGATATTGTTAAGTTTGGCTGCTTTAAACTAGCGCTGCCAATGGTCAACTCAAAGCCTATTGACACCCGCCTCGTCCTACGTATAAAAACCAACGCTGCTGGTCAGTACATTAAACATAAAGCACGCCTGGTCCTACGAGGATTCTTAGCCTCTCTGGGCACCGATTTTTTCAACACATTCAGCCCTATGGCACAGCTTACTGGCATCCGTTGTGTTCTGGCGCTAGCAGCTCATCTGCGACTTCCCGTCTACCATGTCGACGTCCCTAACGCTTTTGTTCAAGCTCCCATCGACTCTCATGTCTATGTCAAACTGCCACAAGGCATTTACCTTCTCGATCCCGAAGATACTAAATATCAAGGCCGTCGTCTCCCAAAGCTACTTAAATCTCTCTATGGATTACGTCAGAGCCCTGCCCTTTGGAATCAAACCATAAACGGCTTCTTTGATTCATTAGGCTATACACGATTTCGAACAGACACCTGCATTTACGCTAAAGTCCAAGCTGACGCTACATTTCTAATTTGCACGCTCTCAGTAGACGACGTCGTCATTACTTGTACTTCGGAAACTCTACGTCGTGAGTTCCAGCAAGCCCTGAAAAAGGAATACTCAGTCGACACCTTCGAGGAAGTCCATACTCTCCTAGGCATGCGCATAACGCGTACAACTGATGGTTCTATATCACTGGACTGTCAGGCTAAACTTGATGCATTGTTCGAAGAGTACCCCATTTTAATGCAGTTACGTCCCACTTCCACACCGATGTCACCATCAACCACGTATAAAACTGGAGAGCCATCTTCTGATATGGACAAGTTCATCCTTCATACCTTCTCCACTCTACTCGGCAAGCTCACGTTTGTCCAATTGGCCTGTCGCCCCGATCTATCACAAAGTCTTAGTCGTTGCTCTCGAGGAATGCATAATCCAGCATTTCTACATGTTCAAGTACTAACAGGAACGCTCCGCTACTTGCGCAAGCCCGAAAATCGCAATCTTCGCCTCTGGTACTACTCTGGCTCTTCCGCTCTAATGGACCATCTTCGACTTCTTATCGGTAATCGTACTGACATGGCCACCATGTTGGATTACACTAAAGAACAAGTTAATTCAGGTAATTTTGATCCATTGGTCGCGTTCGTTGATGCCGATAATGCACCCTCTTATGAACAAGACCGCAAGTCTACAACCGGTTACGCTATCTTTTTGTTTGGTTCTCTCATCACTTGGAAGTCTAAGTTGCAGCCTATTACAGCTACTTCTACGCATGAGAGTGAACTTATCGCCCTTAATATGTGTGCCGATGATGTGGTCTGGTTACGCAAATTGTTAACGGAAATGGCATTCGCTATAAATCCTCACTTCTATCTCCGCCAACCTTCAGGGAAAGACTTGCTACTAGATTATGATGCTCACGACAATCCCCTCCCATCGGACATGTCGTTCATACGTAACAGTCCTATACTTGGAGACTCTGCCTCTGCTATTCATCTATCTAATAATCCCGACAGTGCGACTAAGGCCAAAGCTATTAGCACACGCTGGTTCCGTATTCGCGACTACGTACAGTTAAAACGTATACGTCTACATCATGTTTCCGGTACCCATAATATCGCCGATGGATTTACTAAACCCTTTGGAGCTCCGCTCTTCAGCAGATTTCGCACGTTACTCGGCTTACAACAACCCATAGCTCAACAAGATGGTTAATCCTTACCCTTCATTATGTCCGAAATGACTTTAAACTAACCCTCCTATGTAAAGGAATACTGGCTCGCTAAAATGTGAAATGTAATGAAAGATGTGATGTGGAGATTCCTTTTAAGATGAATCCCACTAAAAACAAAGATGCTGCGAGCCGGCGCCATTCTGCCCTGAACCGTGGCCGTGGTGGTGTATCGTCACTATCCCCACCTTTTAATGCTCTAACTCCAAGCGTTGCTCCGACTAGTTCCCCTAATCGGAAGCATCAAACCTATTTGTCGGTGGCTCAAGGACATCAATCTACGCCCGTTACGCCTAAGGCGCCCAAGGCAACTGTCCAACAACAGTCTAAATCGCAAACATCAAAGGCTGAGTATTTCCTGCTCAAGCATTGCAAGTTCGACGCACTTGCGATGATGTCAGGGAACATCTCTGCTCTTGGTGCGTCCCCGCCGAATTTTCTCATCCCTCAGCATAAGGATCCTCAGTGTTGGCTTAAGTCTTTGCAGCAGCTGCTTACCGAAGCACAACAGACAGAGTTTGTGGATAACGTCCAATATCTTAGTTCATTGCTGTGCGTCAAAGCAAAGCGCATTCGGAATGCCCCCGCTATATCACCTAATGAAGGTATTCGCTTTCACCGCTTTCCACCCATTAAAGGGGTTGTCAAAGTACATGTGGCGTGTACAAAATGTTATAACAAAACCGATATGCCGGGTACACCCCTTGTACTCATCATGTGCACTGAAGATGAGCTTAAAACGGACAGGATACGACAAATTATTGAGGATCATCTCGCGTCTGAGCAACATGCATCGCACTGCTTCGATGTACCGCGCCCTTTCTTTCTGTTGATTTGTGTGATGTGCAACTTGTCGAATCACGGGATAGCGTTAATTCGCAATAATCAGCACCCCTTCCAACTCTCTTGTTATAATGATCCAGCTGCCCACATAAGAGCTATAATCCTCCGCCTTGGAAAGTCCATTGCTATTAACAAGCTGCTCAAAGAGGCGCTCATGCAGACTGCAACATCCCTTAACGTTGATGCTTCTAAAATTCTCGTCAACCCTGACGCTCACGCCCCGCTTTTACTTCAGCTGCCCTTCATTTCGAGTGTAAATCTTGAGATTCTTGTAGCAGCTTGGTCTTTGTTACAGTCCGTTGAAGATAAAACCTGTGTAGTTACCAATCCTGAGGAGTTACTTAATGTGCTCATCGAACGCTTTGTTAACGATGTTTCTCATCAACTTGACGCAACTTCTTCCGAGACGGTACCGCCAATGCTTAACTACTTTCGCCAACTTCCACCTGATCAACAATTAGCATTTAAAAACGTGTTAGTCCAAGTTGGCTACCCATCCCATATAATTGATACCTTCTCTGATAATACCTCTTCTGAAGATGTGTCACCAGTGCCGATCGATAATCCACCCGCTGAGCCCACGCCAGATAAAGCTAACGACAATATGGCTGAATCTTTACACCAATTAAAAGAAGAGATTCGGTCTTTATCCTTACGTCTCACTAACACCGAACAGCAATTGATGGCACGAGAACATCAACTATCGCTTGCACTAACTTCTCTCACACAGATGCAAGAGACCTACGAAACGCTAAATACTCAAGTGACCGAGAACATCAAGCATGTCTCTTTGTTAGATAACATCTTGTCAAGTCTTCAAATGCATCAGGACATCATAATCCCGACCTCTGCTGTATTTGTCCATATCATTTCTCGGTCGCTTATCTCGTCTATTGGACAGTTCCCTCCAGATACGTATAATGAGTCACAGCGAGTTCTAATCGACGCAGCAGCTCACAGCCTCCACACAGCTATGTCTGATGCACATGATCGTGTTATTCCTGCATTGGATCTACACGCTCTTACACCAGATGCTGCTATGTCATTCCGCCCGTCTGCTACGTCACCCTTGGTCACCTTGAGTGATGCAATGACCACGCACAATACCAACACTGCTAACGACCTATCCTCCGATGATCATAATTCGTCTTCTCCAGAGTTAAAGGAACTGGACGATAATAGCGAGGATGAATTGGACCACGCATCTGATGTTGTGGATACCGATACTGCTTCTTTGCGCAACATCACAACACGCTCGACGTCATAATTAATTTGTCCTGTTCTGTTGTTGTTTGTTCCATTGTTCACTGTTCTCATGTATATTGCACAAGTTCCGCTTCAAGAACGTCTGAAATGCATAAACCGTTTTCACACGTTGAGGGGGTCCAGAGAGCTACACTATTATGTGTGCGACACTGGAACATTTCACACCTATCTCTACAAGAGGGTTTTCTCTCCGTAATACGGCTTTCCCTCTTCCCTTCCTTACCCTTCCGCAATTACTTGTTCATGACTATGAAGAACCCAGTCTGAAGCTCTTTTCCAACATGGAGTAGGCCTCCAGGTGCGTACCGTCAGGTACGGGGTTTTCTGTTTAATTAACAGAGGCTTCGTTCCTCGTTGTCAGTGTAAACGCTTCTATGGGACCTAATGTCCTTAAGGAGTTCGGGCTTAAATCCCTACCTTGTGTAGTAGCATGTGACAAGCGGAATGGTCTGTACACGCCTAAGACTGCACGCAGTCTCTACCATGTACCCGGAGAGGGTCAAATCTCTCCACATATTGAGCGGGAGGAACTTGAAAAGCGTGAGCATGTTCAGAAATGAGATGAACGAGAGCTCGAGGAAGGTGAAAGTCTGCAAGGTTGACGTCGTCGCAGAAATGAACGTGAGGTGCATCAGGCGATGGATGGCTATGGCTCCTATGACACATAACTGAAGAGGACTGTGAACGCGCCTGGTGAACATGGTGATGAAGGGATGGTGCAAATTCCCCCTCTGGATGTATAGCCGTCCAGTGGATGCCATGAGCAATATGAAGGGAGTGGAGGGTGGGGTCGCAGAAAGTTATGTGCTGCTTGGAGAGGTCAAACTTGAAGTCGGCAAGCGTACCACCAGCTTGTTTATATGCGGCAACAGTAGGCGAAGCAATACGAGTAAGAACATCATTGAGTTTGGTTTTGCGACGAGGTTGAGGGTGATGAGGACCACGGGTGAGACGTAGGACATCCTGGGAATGGAGAGACCGATAAGATGGAAAAAGTGGTGAAGTGTTGGAGGACACTTCAGATGTAGGTGTGGTGGCGGAAGTAGCGGGTGCAGAAGCAGCTGGAGCACATGCGGGAACGGGAG
Organism: Chrysophaeum taylorii; assembly: GCA_029834535.1. NCBI lineage: Eukaryota > Pelagophyceae > Pelagomonadales > Pelagomonadaceae > Chrysophaeum > Chrysophaeum taylorii. Next base: position 154,676 of record JAQMWT010000037.1, on the reverse strand, counting down.
AGGGAGCATGGAGAGGGGAAGAAGGAGCCCCCCTCTCGTGGTCAGTGTCGGTAGGCATAGCATTCCCCCTCTGCGCCGCATCGTTGGGGGTGCTGTGAACAGAGAAGGGAATGTCGGGTGAAGGTGCTGGAGGTGGATGCTGTTCATAATCAGGAGGAGATTTAGAAATAAGATGAGGAAAGTCAGTTTATAGGAAACACGGACTTGGCCGTTTCCAGGATTAAGGACAACGTCGGCGAAATGATTAACATGGGGTGTTATTAAAGGGTTTATAACGTTAGCACCACAAAAGTAGATGTAGGGACGACATCGAGTTTCATATTTATGAAATTCGTTAGATTCCAAATGCAGATAACAAACAGAACCAAAAGGTTTGACGTAGTCCTGTTGGGGAACATTACATTGGACTAACAAAACTTGTTGGGGGCTTAGGACATTATTATAAATACGTTCGAGGGAAACGTTAGGGAGGAGATTATATGATTTGATGGCATGTATAACAGCCCACGGGTAGTGTGGTGCCGGATCTGTTAGGGGGTGACCTTTATAGGATACATTAAGCATATGCCGGAGTCGTGTAGACGCGGCAGTGGCTATGTGACCAACAGCGGCTTCTACTTCATGATTGAAGACATGGAAGTGAGGGGGGAACGCGGACATATTAATACCATGTTCCACACGAAAGGGAGTTGTAGGAGATAGATAGGGTGCAGAGCATTTAGCAAGCAGTGGTAAGTCACCTGGGAAACCATCCCGTCTCATCGTGAACGTCTGGAAGGTTAATTCGGGGAATGAAAGGTTATGTTCCCTATATCCTCAGAACACGACAGGCGGCATCTATAGCACTACACGAGAAAGGTTAAGTGTATAGTGCTACATACCTCGGGACGCGCTAGACCATGATGATGAGCGTAGGCACAAATCAGAGGACTATTTGATTGTGTAGAAAGGAAGAAGAAGGAAGAGATCACGTTCTCTAACTAACGGACAAGGGTAAGAGGCAGCAGATTTCTCTGCACCCCCTCGAGATGTCTTAAGCGCAAGGTGCGACTGTAGAGCATCTCTTGAGAAAGATGATGATGAAGAAAAAAAATGGAAGGAATACGGTATTGATGGTCACAAATGTCACATACGAAGCATCAAGAGTATAGAAGGGTCTTATGACTTGGACTTGGACTTGGTGGAACTGAGAGTCGATTTGACCCTTTTGAACAGAACATTAAGAAACACAGATACAACCGACAGTGTGTTAGGATTATTAATCATCGTCAGCTTCTGCTGTTAGGTGGTGGACACCAATAGCTGAACGATGTGGTGCCAAGAGAAGGGTGAGTGCAAGTAGAGCATTCAGTATGGATGGTGATAGAGAATCTAGTTGAAAGGTGTCCAGTTGGTCTTCAAAAAAAAAAGGTTGGACTTGGCGAACGAAGAACGAAGGTAGAAGAGTCTTCAGATTCACATGAGAGCGGACGGAATGCTCTGATGCATGAGAGCAACTTGTCACGTAGATGAAGGAGGTGATCGTCCGGGGAGGAGTAGTTGGTAGCATGTTGATCATGAGCGGTGAGTATTAAGCGAGACAACAGCTCTGTGATCTTGTACGGTGTATAAGTAACACGTGGGTGTTGGCTGTAGGAGGGAAGAGCCGGTTCTCCATGGGGGTGTTTCCTGGAGTTGGTCGACTTGTTGGCACAAGAAGTCGGAATCAACAAGCGAAGCAGAAGGCCTAGGTAACGGTGGCGAAGATATCTCCAGAATAGCGTCTAGCGTGGAGTGCGAGTAGTTTAACGACGTTTCGGTCAACGTTAAAAAAAAAGGGGTGCAGGAAGCCTTAATGTTCTGCCTGAACATAAGTGTGGCCGAACATTACATCCCGGAGTGATAGCGGTTCTGTATCATCAGAGGATGATGCGTAGTTGTTAAGATGTTGTACACGCGATCGGATAACAGTATGAATCACTTGGTGGTATTTGGTGGGCTTGAACATAGCCTGAGTTTTACGAGCTTGTGTTCGCTCGAGCGTCACAAGAAAGTTAAGATGCTCCAGGTGCATCTGAGTAATAAGCCGAAGATCCAGTGCCAATGGTAGTTGAGTAGTGGAGTCTGTGGCTGCATCGGTTACTGATAAGACTAAATGAAAAAGTGACGAATGTTGCGTTGGATTTCTGGTCAAGAGAATATGTAGCTCCTTTGGCAAATGATACGTGCGTATGATGGTTGCGCGTATATGACCAGCTGAGCACCCGTTACAGGAGGGTTGGAAGGAAGTAGCATTACGTGCACATACGTTAGGTTGTATGGGCGCCTGATCGGTGTTGTGACAAGCACATCAGCATCGACAACATCGTTTCGACGGGGCGCGAGAATGGCGCGCTGAAAGAGCCGCCGCGGGTCGTGGAAATAGTCTGCGAGGTCGCCGTAGACGGCTTGGAGGATCAATGTCTGGCTCGCGGGCCTACCTGATCCTTACCCTAAATCGAGGGACAAACAAACAGACAGACAGACAAACAGACAAACATCTGTCGATTAGTAGTAAGGACAAGTGCAGGCCAGTAAGTTCACCTAGTCCCAATCTCTAACCCCAGTAAGTTCACCTGGTCCCAGTAAGTTTCTTGAAAATTTTTTGAATAAGTTCACCTGGTCAGTAAGTTCACCTAGTCCAAATCTCCAACCCCAGTAAGTTCGGCGTAAACCCACTCGTGCTCACACCCACTCCTTCGAGCTCGTCGCTCTCGCCTCCGCCAATCTAAGCTGCCTTGATCCGCACACGCCGCTAACCTTTGAGTTTACTCTAAAACCCCCAGTAAGTTCATCTGGCCCCAGTAAGCTCACCTGGTCACTATATTCACCTAATCCCAATCTCCAACCCCAGTAAATTCACCTTGTCCCAGTAAGTTCACCTATAGTAGGGTCGGATAAGAAAACGAGACTAGCCCGCGCCGCAACGACGGGTCCTACAACGCGTGGGCTTTTTCCTTTTTTTGCGTGAGGGGACGAAAGGATGCCGACTTCACTATGGGGACTAGTTCCATCGCGACGATCTCGCGGCGTGGCGGCACATACTGCTCGAGTACAAATGAACATAGCTCAGCGATCCGTTGAGTATGTCTTAGTACAAACTGAAACATAGTTAACGGCTCGTACGAACTTTCTTATCCGACCCTGCCTATAGTGCGCGTGTAGACGCCGGGAGGGGGCTTATCGGTATTGCGCAGCACGTGTGGGGTAGGGTGGAGTCGTCGACCCAGATGAGTATATCCTCGGGGTTGCCGATCGACAGGGAGCCACGTAGAGCTGGACGTGGCAGAAGACGGGTTTGGGCAAGAGGACGCCGACCTCGCGGGGCGTCTGGCCCTGGCTCTTGTGGCCCTGGCTCTTGTTGATCGTTTGGCGTAGGCGGGCCTTAAGGGATACAGGTGGGAGGAGCCTCGGTGACAACGACACGATCGATCATGTATCTGGTACCGTTGCAGTGGCCGTGCGACGGGTCGGGGTTGCGAAGACCTTAAGCTCGCGCTCAAAGTCAGCATGCCGCTGGTTGTCAGGGAGTCGAAAACTCGACTGTAAAGAGCGAGGCGTCGTCTTCCGACCCAACCTAGTCTGCCTAAAAGAACTCCGACGCCTCGTCTCCGCGGAAAAAGGGCCGCGGTCATGCGCGCGTTGTCAGCATCGACAACATCGTGTCGACGGGGCGTGAGAATGGCGCGCTGAAAGAGCGGGTCGTGGAAATAGTCCGCGAGGTCGCCGTAGACGGCTTGGAGGATCAATGCCTGGCTCGCGGGCCTACCTGATCCTCACCCTACACCGGGGGACAAACAAACAGGCGGCCCAAACTCGCCGCATCTACCGTGAGTGGGGGATCGCCAACGCATTAGGCCGGGCTCGCTGTGCCCTCACCGCCCTCACCCATGTCGCCGCCTCGGGGAACCCCACCCAGGCCGCCCGATCCCAGCAGGACGTCACCCTTCGTCGCACATACGTCCGGCGGCAGCATGCGTACGACCTACGGGCGGGGCCCGTCCTCTCTTCGCCTGCCCCACGAATCGGCGATGACCCCGACTAGGTCCCGCGTACTTATCCCCGCCCGTCAGGCACATCCCTCCTACCCCACACACCCACCCACATCCTTCATGCTCCCCACACCCCCCTCTTAGTAGTCGACATTTAAAGACAAACAAACAGACAAACAGACATGCAGACAAACATCTGTCGATTAGTAGTAAGGATACTGGTCGGACGGACGGTCGGACCAATTAAGAAGGGCTAACGCTGGGGCTGTTGATGGGGGCTATCCGTTTAATAAGTGCGTTGCGAATGACGTGACGTAGGGCAAATGCTGGGGGTTGTAATGAATGCGATGAGGGTTTTGCGAAGGTGTTGGAAGAACCCTAACCCTGCGATCGCTAGCCGTTGGTTGCGATGGAGGACGGCGCCTAACACGCTTGCTCCCTGCGGCGGCCCCGGCCGTCCCGGAGTGAGACGGTGCCTGCTCGCCTCCCGGGCTGGCCGGTTAGCACCCGGAAAGTCCGCGCTGGGATGGGGTTCGCTCGGTTGGGCAGAACGCGACGGACAGGTCGATTGTTCGTGGACCAACACGTCCGTCGCTCTGCCCCAACTGCGTGATTTTCCTCTGTGATTCCGTACCGGCTCCTGCCGGCCCGGCCTGGCTCCCATGCTCGGGAGAGGTCTGAAGTTAGTTAGTTAGTTAGTTAGTTAGTTGGAAGAAGGTTTGTGTTCGAGAGGGGCATTGATGGGGGATGATGGTGGTTAGGAGATGGGCTGGATGTTGGTTTTTTCGAGGAAGATTCCGGCGTGTTCGATAAGGGTGCGGATGGTGGGCTCTTTTTCGGCTTTGAGGGCCCAGTGCGTCTTGTCGGGATTGTAGCCGTACACCAACGTGTGCGATATGCCTGGGGGGGGGGGGTCGGCATCATTTCTTCGGCGCTTTCCATCGGTTGTACTTTGTGAGGCGTCACGACGAGTTCTTCGCGGCATTCCATAGTATCTTGCAATTTTTGAATTTTTCAACCTTTGCTCAAACGTGGAACGTTCCATTTAATACTCCGACAATAGTAGACGGACGGTGGAACGTCCCATTTCAAGAGTGTTGCGGCCGCGCGGTAGCTTTCAATAGTGTTGCGGCCGCGCGGTAGCACGAGGCTGTCGGACGGACGGACGGACGGACAGACGGACGGTCGCCTGGGGGGGGGGGTGGGGGTGCGGATGGTGGGCTCGGGGGGGGGGGGGTCGGCATCATTTCTTCGGCGCTTTCCGTCGGTTCTACTTCCTACGGAGGAATACTAGACGAATGTGGAACGTTCCATTTCATACTCCGACAATAGTAGACGGACGGTGGAAGGTTCCATTTCAAGAGTGTTGGGGCCGCGCGGTAGCTTTCAATAGTGTTGCGGCGGCGCGGTAGCACGACGCTGTCGCGCGCGCTCGCGGTCCTTTTCCTACCGTTGCGGCTGCCCGGTAGCACGACGCTCTCGCGGTCGGTCGCGTTGCTCTTCCTCGTGTTGCGGCCGCGCGGTAGCACGAGGCTCTCGCGCTCGGTCGCGCTCCTTTTTCTAGTCTTGCCGCACGCTCCCACGCGATGTCGGTCTTGGTCCGCGTCGAGGTCGCGGTGCTTCTGCTGCTTCTGGTGCTTCTCAGCTTCGTTCGGGCGGTGCCGCGCAAGCCGCGCGGGTCCCTCGGTGTCGCGGCGCTCTTTAGGCACGAGACGCCGCGGCTCGTCCCAGGAGGCGTCGCCATCATTTTCTTCGGGGCAAGCACGCAAGATATGCTAAGATCGACAAGATACTTTAAGCTTCAACCCAACATGAGTACTTAATTTTTCTATACTGGTCGGATGGACGGTCGCACCGGCCTGTCCCAGTGACACGCCACTGACACACCACGCACGCGCCACGCACGCGCCACGCACGCGCCACGCACGCGCCACGCACGCGCCACGCACGCGCCACGTCGCCTGTCCTGACACTAGGTCACATGCCACGTTCACTTCATACACACATGACACTCATGCGGTTATGAGGCCCATGTTGTTCGTGTTCTAGCACGACGCTACCACTTCCGCGCGAGTGTCATGTCGGCCACCGAGCTCAAGGACGCACGGAAGCGCCTGCCGGACATCGTCAACCAGCTCCGCACTTTCAACCCCGACGGTGATGCGGTGGAGGACGCGACGCACCTGCGACACTCCGAACAGGACGTCGTGGACTACGCCCAGTTCCTGGCTGACGCCACCGGCTCCATCAGGCTCCCGCCGTTGACGCCCGAAGCCGACCTGTTCCTGCTCTGCCTCCTGCGCCGCGGCACCGCGGCGGAGGCGCAGCGCATTGTCGACCGCTGCCAGACTGGTGCCGACGCTTTGGACCGCCTACGCCAGCGCTTCGCCTTCAACAGCAAGACCGAACTCCGCCAGCATCTGCACGATCTGTCCTTCGTCTCGTTCGGCACGCCCGACCTTTACCTCGCGGCCTTCGAACGTAACATCACGGCCCTTGAGGCACTGGGCGACACATTCACCGACACGGATCGCATGCTCTACTTCCTCGAGGGCCTCAAGGGACCCAAAGGGGGGGATGACCTGGCGGAGGCCCACCGTCTTCTCGCGATTGAGTCCGCCCGGACAGGCACCTCGTACGACACCTTCATTAAGGTCTTCACCACGTACTGCCGCAACGCCGATATCAGCCGCGGCGGCTCTCGCGCACGCGCCCGCCAGACCGCCGCGCAAACTGCTGCCCCGCCCGGCCGCACCACGCTCAACTACGACTTCCGTCCGGACTGGACCCCAGTCCCGTTCTGCAGCAAGTGCTACGGGCTCTTTCACACCGCCCGCATATGCCCTGCCGACATCACGAGCCGTATGCCGTGCGGAATCTGCCGCTTCCCCACCCACACCACCGACAACTGCGCGCTCAAGACTCCCGGCTGGCAGCCCGGAGACGTCCTCTCGATCCGCGACCTCCGCAAGTTGAGGACTTTCCGCTCCCGGGACTTGCCACCCGCCCGCCCGGCCGCGCCGCCCCATCAGGCGCCCCCGCCGGCCCCGCAGGCACCTGAGCCTGCGCCGACCGCTGCCGCGGCCGCCCGCCGCACCACCGACGCCTGTCGGACCGGTTACACCATCGGCGCGCGCGCCTTTCTGGCGCGCGGCATCGAGCCACCGTTGGTCTCTCCCGGCGCCCTTCACCTGACGTTGACGTTGCTCTTCGTGGCCGCCGGGGCTATGCTCGGTCTCTGCCTCGACGGCCGTGTTGCGCTGCCCGCTCTCCTCCTCGTCCCCGGCCTTGCATGCGTCCTCCGCACTGTCTCATTCCCGCTCCTGTGCAGCACCACGGCGCGGGCAGCCCGTGCCCGCGCGGCGCCACCAGACGACTACGAGGAGTGGCTCGTCGACTCCGCCTGCGACAACCACACGCGGCCCGAGTACAGCACGGTGGTCTCCTACACGAAGACGTGGCTGTCCTGGCTCCCGGGCGGCTTCTTCGACGGTGGACGCCACAGCCACGCTGTCAGTGGACACGTCATCGAGAACGTCACGCTCCAGACTACGGACGGACACATCGACGTCACCATCGCTGCAGCCATTACGCCCTCGCTCCCGCGGCTCTTCTCGGTCGACCAGTTCGACAAGAGCGGGGGGCGCTTCATCAGCGGGTCGCGCCCTCGCCTCGAGACGAGCGACGGCAAGATCATCCCCCTCATCAAGCGAGGAAAGGACTACGTGCTCATCACCCGGCGCACGGGGACCGAACCGGCGACGGCCGGCACTGCGGCCGTCACCGCCGCGCCCCCCGCCGCCGCCGCCGTAGCCGCCGCCGCTGCTGGACGCCGGCTCGCGCCGCGCGCTGTCTATGGCTCGGCTTTCGTCTCTTCCCTCGTCGCGACCGCGGTCTTGGCCGGCGCTATGGCTGCTGTGGCGTCGAGCCATGCCGTTGGGGCGGCAATGCTGCAGCACCCGAGCGCACGGCCGGTCGACCCGGTCCTCATGCCGGGCCTCCGCCTCGACGACGTCAGCGCCCATCAGATGCTCGGCCACGCCAGCGATGACCGCCGGGACGCCGCCCTGAAGCGGCTCGGCCTTCCCGCTGTCGGGGAAAGCCGGCACCCCATCTGCTGCACCCTCGGCCGCTTACGCAAGGCGCCCACGCATTCCACGACGACGAGCGCGACCACGGCACCCGACGGGGCCGTCGTTGAGGTCGACTTGCAAGGCCCCTTCAACCCGCCGACACTCGGAGGGGCGCGGTATGGCCTCGACTTCGCCTTTCGGCGCCCGGCTCGCCTGGCGAGCTCGCTCATTGCCAAGAAAAGCGACGCGGCGGGGGAGCTCCCCGTGCTCCTCGCGTCCGCGCGCGCGGCTGGGCTGCACCCAACTACCCTCCGCGCGGACTTGGGGGGCGAGCTCGACAACCCGCACTTCCGTTCTACGGCCGCCGCATCCGGCCTCGCCGTCGAGTACGTCGTCCCCGAACGCCACGTCAACGCCGCCGAGAACGCCCACATCCGGATTCTGGACGTGGCGCGCGCCAACGACGTCTTGGTCCGGAACGTGCTCCATCCCAAATTCTGGGGCTATTCCTACCTCTACGCCGTCCGTCAGGTGAACGTCGTCGGCGGCTACATCGGCGAGCACGAGGACATTAGCGGCATGGCGCCCTACGGCTCGCTCGTTGCCTACCGCGTCGACGCCGCGAAGAACACCGAACGCGCATTGATCGGGATATACCTAGGATGTCGGCCCGAGGCCGGTCCCGGGGCCGTCTACGTTGTTCCAGCGCCGCGATCGGGCTGCGTCCAGGACGACCTTCGCCTCGTGCGCACGACCGCGACCGTCCGCTTCCTCGCCGCACCGGGCACGCCTGTTACGACCGACTTGCTCCGCACCACTCTCGACAGCTTGCGTGCAGCGGCCACAGCCCCGCTCGCGGACGCCGGCGCCCCGACGCCGCCACCGCCCCCACCCCTACCTTGACCCAAGCCTGCAAGATTGCGCAGGCGTACGCGACCGCGACGTCGGCGGGCGAACCCGCCCCGACCACGCGCCGCTACCGGGCCCGGGCTTGTTCGACGACGATCAGGACCCTGCCCTTTGGCACGAGGCGCCGCCCTCGACCTTCGTCTTCGACTACGGACCCCCCGACCCGACGGCTCCCCGATCCCTTCGGGAGGCCCGTGGCCGCCCGGACGCGCCTGGCTGGACGGCGGCCGTCCTCAAGGAACACGGCGCCTTCTTCCAATTCGAGGCCATCCGCGTTGTAGCCGCCCGTGACGTCTCTGATGACGCCGTGGTCGTCGGCTGCATTACCGCCCTCGCCGTCAAGCGCGATGGCACGCAGAAGGTTCGCTTCTGCTACGACGGGGCTCAAGCCAAACGGACCGAGACTGCGCATGCGCTCGCCGTCCCGGAGGACCACGACGATGCGCCTTGTACCGTCACTGCGGTTTCACCCTCGTACGCGTCGCCATGCGCTGACAACAATGCCGTGCTCGTCTTCGTGGCCGTCTGCAACCGCTACGGCTATGTCGCCTGCGCTGGGGACGCTCGGTGCGCCTACCTCCAATCTCACCCACTCCTGCCTCATGAGCGCCGCTACATGCGCCCGCCTCGCCACATCGGCGACTACATGGCAGACCTTCCTCCGGACCAACGATACGACCCGGCTCGGTCGCTGTGGCTCACGCTCAAGCCTGTCTACGGCCAGCCCCATGCGGGCCGCAAGTGGTATGAGACGTTCGTCGAGTACCTCGGCCTTCTTGGCTTCCTCGAATCGCCGTACCACCCTGCTTCTTCTACCGCTATGAAGATACTGGGCCGCCGACGGTACTCATCAGCGTTGTCGACAACATTCCGCTCGCGGGCCAACCGGACGCCGTGGCTGAAGTGCGCGCTGCGCTCAGCGACCGTTTTGTCATGACGTGGGAAGACGTCGCTCACGACATCTGCGGCATCACCCTCGACTACCGTGCCGATGGCTCTGTCTTCGCCCACCAGCGCCCGTACATCGACAAGGTCCTCGGTCACCTCGGCTACGGCTCGATCACGGTCGGGCCTGCCACACCGATGCACCTGGACTTCAACGTCGACCCCAACGTGCCCGACAAGACGGCCGACAGCGGCGACGTCCGTGCCGCGCTCGCCATCAACCCACGCGAGGCCCTTGGTCTGCTCATGTTCACGCGGGCGACGTTGCCCACCTTCGCGCGCACGGTTCACGTCCTGGCCACCGCCGTAAGCGTGTGGTCCGAGCGCCACGCTCGGGCCCTCGACCGTGCCCTGCGCTGGCTCGCGGCTCACCGGGACCTTGGCATCCTGTTTTCTGCTGCCTACCGAGGCGCCTTCCACCTCTCTGCTTATGCGGACGAGAGTCTTGGCTGTGAGCTCGCTCGCGGTGCGCACGGCTCTGCCCTCTCGCGCCTCGGTGGTGCCGTTCTCCTCCAGGGGGCCTGCGTCTCCGGGGCCAGTCGGCGCGTCTCTGCGACATGCCACAGCACGCCTGAGATTGCCATCTTAGCCCTGTCTCACACTGTCCGTCGCCTTCTTGGCGTGCGCCACCTCATCCAGACCCTCGAGGGGGTCCGGCCGCCTCGCACCACGGTATGGTGTGATAACCAACCGGCACTGAAGATCGTCCGTCGCCGTCTTCTGTCGCCTAACTTGCGCCATCTGCGTATCGCCCTCAATGCCCTCATTTGCGCAGTTGATACGTACGACTGTGCCTACAAGTACGTCAAGACCAAGCTCAATTACGCCAACGTCTTCGTTTCCAACGAGGACGCTGACCTCTTCGACCGCGATACTGCCTTCCTCACCGGTCATGTCACCCCTGACCTCTCCTAGACTCCTGGGGAGGTCCTACCTCGCTCTGCTCTTGTTCTTTCTTTTTCGCGCCCTTCCGCTGCGCTTCGCTCCTTTCACGTGCCTCCTGCAGCCCTCTCTTCGCACCTGATCGCTTCGCTGGATGGGGAGGCACCAGCCTGTCCCAGTGACACGCCACTGACACACCACGCACGCGCCACGCACGCGCCACGTCGCCTGTCCTGACACTAGGTCACATGCCACGTTCACTTCATACACACATGACACTCATGCGGGTCGGGCCAATTATTCGATTCGTAGGTGTTGATTCCATCAACAGGAATCGTACCTGTTGATTCCAACAGCAGGATGTGCTTGCAGTAGTAAGGACAGACAAACGTGGTGTTTGTTAGCAGTCGACAAGTGCAGGCCAGTAAGTTCACCTAGTCCCAATCTCTAACCCCAGTAAGTTCACCTGGTCCCAGTAAGTTTCATATAAGTTCACTTCACCTGGTCAGCAAGTTCACCTAGCTCACACCAACTCCTTTGAGCTCGTCGCTCTCGCCTCCGCCAATCTAAGCTGCTTTGATCCGCACGCGCCGCCAACCTTTGAATTTACTCTAAAAACCCTTTACTCTAAAAACCCCAGTATGTTCACCTGGTCCCAGTTTCACCTGGTCACTCAGTTCACCTAGTCCCAATCTCAAACCCCAGTAAGTTCACCTGGTCCCAGTAAGTTCACCTACAGTGCGCGTGTAGACGCCGGGAGGGGGCTTATCGGTATTGCGCAGCACGTGTGGGGTAGGGTGGAGTCGTCGACCCAGAAGAGCATATCCTCGGGGTTGCCGATCGACAGAGAGCCACGTAGAGCTGGACGTGGCAGAAGACGGGCTTGGGCAAGAGGACGCCGACCTCGCGGGGCGTCTGGCCCTGGCTCTTGTTGATCGTTTGGCGTCGGCGGGCCTTAAGGGATACAGGTTGGAGGAGCCTCGGTGACAACGACACGATCGATCATGTATCTGGTACCGTTGCAGTGGCCGTGCGACGGGTCGAGGTTGCGAAGACTTTAAGCTCGCGATCAAAGTCAGCATGCCGTTGGTTGTCAGGGAGTTGAAAACTCGACTGTAAAGAGCGAGGCGTCGTCTTCCGACCCAACCTAGTCGGCCGAAAAGAACTCCGACGCCTCGTCTCCGGGAAAAAAAGGCCGCGGTCATGCGCGCGTTGTCAGCATCGACAACATCGTTTCGACGGGGCGTGAGAATGGCGCGCTGAAAGAGCCGCCGCGGGTCGTGGAAATAGTCTGCGAGGTCGCCGTAGACGGCTTGGAGGATCACTGTCTGGCTCTCGCGCCTACCTGATCCTTACTCTCGCGCCTACCTGATCCTTACCCTAAATCGAGGGACAGACTGCCGCAATGAATTCCTCTCCGTTTTCGCCCAGCCCTTCCCGAGCAACGTCAAGGCACGCTCGGCGATGGACAAAATCGACAACCTTGAGACCTTGTTCGTTCGTGGAGCTCTTCCTGACTGGTATTACTTCATCACCACCACGGTAACCCTCATTCCGTTGGTAAAACGACGCGCCGCTGACGCTAACCAAGCACCTGACGTTCGACCTATCGGCATTGGCACCGTCCGCCGCCGTGCCACTGGACGGTGCCTTGTGCGTAGCCTCCACTCCGAGCTCTCTGAGGCACTGTACCCGATCAACGTTGCCGTCGGGGTCAAGGGCGGCCCCTCGCGCCTCGTCTTTGGCGTCCGCACCCACGCGGAGCAGTACCCCGACCAGGTCATCATCAAGCTGGACAAACGCAACGCCTTCAACGAGCTCAAGCGCCGGACCGTCGTGGACAAACTCGCAAACCACGCCAACGCTAAGCTGCGTGCCTTTGGCCACTTTATGTTCAAGCAATTGCGGCCGGCATCCTGGGTGGCCCTCCACGGCCCCACCGGCCTCGATCGCGCCCCCTTCGACTCTCAAGAAGGCGGCCAGCAAGGCGACCCCACCTATCCACCGGCGTACTGTCTGGCAACGCATGACGCCGCTCAGGCCCTTGACACCCGCTTACGTTCATGTGCCGGCTACGCCCGATTTGGCATGGACGACGGCGTCATCTCTGGTTCCCCTCGTGAGGTTGTCGACGCCCTCCTGCAGTACGCCCGCGACATCCAAGCTAGCGGCGAGGAGCTCCGCCTCGACAAGTGCGAGGCGTTCTGTCCGGCACTTGGCATGGGGCTTCTCGACCACCCCGATGTTCACGACCACGTCCAAGTTGCGCCTGACGGCACGCGTACTCTTGCTGGTATCCCCGTTGTCGCCGACGGCCTCGTAATCTACGGTGTGCCCATCGGCTCCCCGGCCACGCCGGAGATGCCTATGTCGAAGCTACCTTGCAACGCGAGGTTGACGCTCAGGTGAGCTACATGAGCCGTATTCGCACCAAGCTCCAGAACGTCTCCCTCCACTGCATGTACTCGTTGGGCCGCTACTGCATCGCCCCGCGCATGGACTACATCGCGCAACACTGCTACCCCACCAATGCCTTGAGCGCGCTCCGCCGCTTCGACGTTGCCGCCCTCAGCTTCGTCGCCACAGCACTTGGCGCAGATCCGCGTCAGGTTTTTGACTCCAACGGCATCGTCCTCCAACGCCTCCGTCTTCCTGCTCGAAGTGGGGGTGGCGGCATTCGCTCCTGCGCCGACCTCAGCCCCGCCGCCTTTGTTGGCACGGCGGCCCAGGCCCTCCCACACCTCGTCGACCTTCGCGATCCTACGGGTGCCTTGGAGGTCCCTGGCTACCTCCCCGCCTCGCCTCGGTCCTGGGTGCCACTTCTTTTCGCACAGGTAACGAGTTGCACCGTTGGCACCACCTCCTCGCATCCGGTTGCCGCCTGGGGCGGGCACTCGAGACTGCGTGGGACGGACTTCGGGCTGATCTCCGTACCACGCTGGCTTCCCACGGCGGCGCTGGTTCCGGCGACCCCGCCAACGTTCATCTCGTCGACGGTCCTCTCTCCCACGAATTCGTCTCCATGGGCGTCCTCGTCGACCCCACCATCTCGACACCCGTGCTCATACCCCAACTCCAGCGTGCTCTAACCTCCCAGCGCGAGACAGCTCGGGCCACTGCACTCCAGCGCCTTGCGGCCACCCTTCCCATCACCGAAGCACTTCGAGTAGCGGCGTCCTCATGGGATCGCTTCTCGACCACGTTCATCAGCTCGTGGCCCAGCTCTGGCCTTCAAATCCCCAACCGCTGCTGGGCTGAGATGTGTGCCCAGTACTTTGGCTACCCCTCTCCAGCTTGTTTGGGCCTCGTGGGCACTCGCATTCTGGGCACTGACGTCGTTCTCGACGCTCACGGCAAGGTGCTTCTCACGCAGGCCAACCTTGTCAACCGCGGAGGAGCGCGGACCACCTGGCATGACGGCCAGCTCGACTGCGTCCACGGCAGCGTCAAAGAGGCCGGCATCCCAGCCCTGTCCGAGGTTTTCGGCATCTTTGCTGACGTCGTCGCCCCTACCATTCGCACGCGCCTCTACGGCCGGTACCGAGGCAATCTCGCCCGACGTCAAGTCGTCCCAGACATCCTCACCACGCTCGACAACAAGGAGCAACTCTACGACATCAAAACCCTCGCTTGGGGTTCGTTGTACACCGCCCACGCCCTCCATCCCTCCCACCCGTCGCCTGTCGATCGGCGCGCAGCGCAAGTCCACTCCGAATACCTCGCTCACGCCCGCGGCATCGACGCCATCATCCCCCAGCCGGGTACAGCACCACCGCCTGGCTTCTTGGGCCCTGTCGAACAGCGGCTACGTAGCTACGGCACCGTCGCCGGCCTCGTCTTTGGTGCCTTCGGTGAGGCCAGCGCGGCGTGCCACGCTCTCGCCCAAACATGCGCAGAGCGCATCGCTGCGCGAACCTGGGTGACAAGCGGCTGCGCCAACTTCACCGAGGCAAAGGCGGCCCAAACTCGCCGCATCTACCGTGAGTGGGGGATCGCCAACGCATTAGGCCGGGCTCGCTGTGCCCTCACCGCCCTCACCCATGTCGCCGCCTCGGGGAACCCCGCCCAGGCCGCCCGATCCCAGCAGGACGTCACCCTTCGTCGCACATACGTCCGGCGGCAGCATGCGTACGACCTACGGGCGGGGCCCGTCCTCTCTTCGCCTGCCCCACGCCTCGGCGATGACCCCGACTAGGTCCCGCGTACTTATCTCCGCCCGTCAAGCACATCCTTCATACCCCACAAACCCACCCACATCCTTCATGCTCCCCACACACCCCCCCCTCTTAGCAGTCGACATTTAAAAAGACAGACAAACAGACAAACAAACAAACAAACAAACAGACAGAGTAAGTTCACCTGGTCCCAGTAAGTTCACCTACAGTGCGCGTGTAGACGCCGTGAGGGGGCTTATCGGTATTGCGCAGCACGTGTGGGGTAGGGTGGAGTCGTCGACCCAGATGAGTATATCCTCGGGGATGCCGATCGACAGAGAGCCACGTAGAGCTGGACGTGGCAGAAGACGGGCTTGGGAAAGAGGACGCCGACCTCGCGGGGCGTCTGGCCCTGGCTCTTGTTGATCGTTTGGCGTAGGCGGGCCTTAAGCGATACAGGTTGGAGGAGCCTCGGTGACAACGACACGATCGATCATGTATCTGGTACCGTTGCAGTGGCCGTGCGACGGGTCGAGGTTGCGAAGACATTAAGCTCGCGATCAAAGTCAGCATGCCGTTGGTTGTCAGGGAGTTGAAAACTCTTACTGTAAAGAGCGAGGCGTCGGCTTCCGACCCAACCTAGTCGGCCGAAAAGAACTCCGACGCCTCGTCTTCGGGAAAAAAAGGCCGCGGTCATGCGCGCGTTGTCAGCATCGACAACATCGTTTCGACGGGGCGTGAGAATGGCGCGCTGAAAGAGCCGCCGCGGGTCGTGGAAATAGTCTGCGAGGTCGCCGTAGACGGCTTGGAGGATCACTGTCTGGCTCTCGCGCCTACCTGATCCTTACTCTCGCGCCTATCTGATCCTTACCCTAAATCGAGGGACAGACAAACAGACAAACAAACAAACAGACAAACAGACAAACATCTGTCGATTAGTAGTTAGGACACAAGGGGCGAAGTGGTTGGGGGATTTTTGATTGCCCCCCATTAGAGAGAGAACTCATGATGGATGGTCGGCCATGTACATTAAGACGGGTGGTACGGCGGCGGCAAAAAGAAGTATGTTGTTGTAAACACGCTTGATTGATTGATTGATTGATTGATTTCAACCACTATTCTTCGTCTAATACATTAATGGTTGGCATAGAAAGGACAGGAACCCATCCTTCATTGACCTCGGCTCAAGCAGCGCATGCTTTGTTTGCTTGTGGTCCACCACATACATTAAGGGGTGATTATAGAAAGACAAAGTAGGGTCGACATGCTATGCTCGTGCTGTGTTCGGGAGGCTCCGACACCCGCGCGACGGCTCCCTCAGGCACGGCCGCCGCCCGACCCGGCGACCAGGAGGAGAAGACGCACGCGGCGGCGGCCGCAGCTAGAAGCACAACCACCACCGCCTCGAGAGCTCAAAGGGGTACACGTGATTGCCGTCGTGACGCTGGCGGGGTTGGCGTTCGGAATGTGTAACGCGTGGTGGGTGCTGCTGCCGGCGGTCGACGGCGCGGGCGCGAACCTCGGGATGAGCCGGCGTCGTCTGGCCGTCGCGTCCTCGCTAACGTTCGCGAGCTATGGCGCATCGTCGCCCGCGTGGGGTCTCGCGTCCGACAGCGTAGGACGTCGTCCGACCCTCGTCTCGGCCCTCGCTGCCGGTAGTGTCGCCTGCGTGCTCCAAGCGCTTGCAAGAGACGCGCGCGACTACGCGGCAGCGCGCGCGGGCGTCGGCGTCGCCCTCGGCGGCGTCGTCGGGATCTCGGTGCCGTACCTGCTCGAGCTCGTGCCCGCACCTTACCGCGGCTTGTCGAACAAAATCTCGCACTCATCGTACGTCCTCGCCACGGCCCTTCTAGCCCTCGCGTCTACCGTCTATACCTGGCGCGAGTTGAGCGCCGCGGCTGCCGCGGCCGGAGCCGTCGCGGCTTTTTTGACGAGATTAGCCATTCCCGAATCCCCGCTCCTCGAGGCGCGACCCCCCGCGGCCGCCAAGGTACCGAGAGGCACCTTCCGGACGAAACAAACCGTGGCCCTCGTGGCGTGTTGGTGCACCGCATCCATTCTCTACTTCGCTTCGAGTTACGCCGACGCGATTATCCTCGCTATCGCCGAGATACCCGCGTACGCCGGGACCTCGCTCGTTGTGGCGCGCCTCGGCCGTCGCGGCGCCCAGGTTGCCTACTTTTCCGCGGCGGCATCGGCCTACGCGGCCCTCTTAACGCCGCGGCGCCCATCGCACCGTTTCGCCGCGTCGCTCGTCGCGCGCTTCGCCACTTCCGGCGCGTTTGCCGTCCTCTGGCAGATCACTGTTGAGACCTACCCCGCGGCCCGCGCCGCCGCGCTCGGTTTGTGCGGGACCCTTTCGAAGACGGCGGCGGCCGCCGCGCCCTTGCTCGCGCTCCTCGACCCGCGCACCTATGCTGCCCTCGCCCTCGCCGCCGCGCTCCTGGCGGCCCTCCTGACGCTCGCTTACCTCGACGAGGGTCCGCCACCGCCAGCAAGAAGAAGAACCACGCCCTACATCATCATAACATAATCCTGCGGAAGACTTCTTCTTCTTCTTCTTCTTGACGCGTACTAGTCGCCGTCGTCGAAATGGAGGTTGGTCCGAGCGCGGCTGTGGAGGGTGTCGGCCGAGTGGAAGAGCCCGTCCTCGTAGTCCCCTCCTCGTGCTGTGTTGTCACCCTACTAGAACAACGAAAAAATCAAAATGTGTTGTTTGTTTAGGCAACCGACGCACCCCGAAAAACATGCCGCGAACGTCGTCGGCGGCGGCGTTGTACTTGGCCGCGAGCGTACGGGGCCTGAGCGCCATGTGCGAGAGCACCAGAAAGAGCGCGAGCGCGAACATCAAGAGGAGCCAAAGGAGCGCCCCCGAAAGGGCAAGCATTAGCGCGGACGCGATGCCCGCCGCGGCCGCCCTCGTCCTCTTCGTCAACGGCACAACCATGTCCCCGATCGCAAGCGAGGTCCTCTTGAACAAAAAAATCGCAAAGGCGCTCGCGAGGCTCATGAGGACCGCGAGGAGCGCCCTCGGGCTCGCGACAACCGCGAAACCCATCAGGACGCACACGATCTGACAGTAGTTTGCGCGATAGTGCAGCAGATTTGTAGACATCCGACGCTCGAGGTCTGTCTTGAGGGGCGGCTTGAACACCTCGAAAAACTCCGTCCACGGCCTCGCGCCCTGCAGCGTCACCCCCGCCTGCTGCCAGAGGGCGCTGACTTCCTCCGAGACGTCGTGCATGGGGTAAGTGTGTCTTCCATACAATGAGGGTAAGAGTCTCGCGAGTCTCGCAAGAACGACCCCCCACCAACACACGTGGCGTGTGGAAAAGTGCTTTTCGTTGGTTGGTCGGTTGGTTGGTTGTTAGAACGACGCAAACTAGCAGCGGCAGAGGTCGGTGTGGCGGCCATAGACGAACTCGAGAAGAGTCTTGAGCCTTAGGCGCGTGTAGGCGGCGTCGCAGTCGTTAACGCCGTAGGCGATGGTGACCTCGTTGGCCAGGTCGAACGTCAGGCCCGCCGCATCGAGCGTCATGCTCGAGAGAAACTGGATAGTGTCGCACCGCGAGGGGTCCATCGGAGACGGAAAGCAGAACGGGGGACTCATCGCGCACTGGCGGTAGGGCTCCGTCTTGTTGAAGACGACAAAGTAGGAGATGTAGGTGTTACCATAGGGCGTGGCGCCGTGGACGCCGCGGCGGTAGGAGGGCATCGTCGTGTCGAGGTGGACATGACTCGGCGCAACGACGAGACCCGGGCACAGATTCTCGAGACTGACCTGGAGCCCGTTGTTGTGGAGCACGCCGTTGTCGCGGTTCTTGGTGTCGAGGCCCGTCGTGAGCGGGAAGGAGGCCCGTTCGTGGCGCTCGGGCGCGGGCAACCCCCTTCTCACGTCGACGTAGTCGCGCGAGAGCCAGTAGACGATGTGGAACGGGTCGTCGCTGCCGCCGTCCCACAACACCCCAAAGTTGCGACCGGCGCGCAACACCGGCTCCCCAACAACGTCGCGATGCTTAAAGGTCTCGAGAGACCCAACCACTTTCCCGTCTTCGACGCGGAGCCACAGCCAATCGATGTCGAACTCGGCGCGCGGCTTGTAACGCATCGACGTTACCAATATCCGTTGTCCGTATGCTCGCGCCCACTTGAGCCGCACGTCCTCGGCATGAAAATCAAAGGGTCGCCCGTCCTCGCCAATCACCGCAGCGAGCGGCGCGAGCCATCTGTCGAGGATGACGAGCGTCGACGAAGACCGACGTACCAAAGGCTTCTCCGAGCGAAGAAGAACCCTTCGGCGCCGCATCGCTTGATTTCCCAGATACATGCAAAGGTTCTTGCTCCGACGAGTCGCGGCGGCGTACCACGGCGTCCGCGTCTCGTTGCGCTTTTTGATCAGGTGTGTCGCTATCTCCACCCGAACGCTGTTGGAAAGTTGGACGAGCGAAGGGTTGAACCCATCGATTGGAAAGTGTCTCGTCCGGCCGGGCCACATCACGGCGCCCACGTCGACGGGCCGGAACGACGCGTTCTCTACGTATCGGTGCAGCTCGGCCGAATGCAACGCCTCCACGGCACGCAACACCACCACCCATCCTGCAATCATGTCCTATGTGAAAAAAAAAACGATTCCTAAGTTCTTAACTTGTAAGATTCTTTTTACAACCCTTTTTAATAATGTCGTCACGACCTCAATGATATATTCGTAATTTGGGTTCCGAGAACTTGCACACAAGTTTTCGTATAACAACAAAGTCTCAAAGAGGAATCGCCGAAAACCCATGGCCTGACTTTTCTGGTGCTGTTCTGCCACCGGCGTGTGCCCTGCGTACATCTCCTTCTTCTTGTTCTTCGCCGGGTGCAGGAACCGGCCGCAACTCGAAAGAAGCGCGTTCCTCGCTCTATGGCTCAAAGCGTTTTTTTTGGCACGCCGGACCACCACCAAGCCGAATGCGGCATTTCGCGCAGCGCTTCGAGCCTGCGCTGCGCAATTTCGTCTGCCATCGTCGTCCATATGTGGGACGTCCTAGGCTCAGTCTCGGAATCAAACTCCACGTGATGCATACATATCCCCTTGCTTGGCTGCGTGCACGAGAGAACGTCGTACACTAGCAGCGCAAAGATGGGCAGCTCGTTTCGAAGGCTTATCTTTCACCAGCCGAGTTGGGTTTGGCGCGTCTGAGGGGGCTCTGGCCGAGCTGCGACGAAGCCCCGGGTAGCTTGGTTCAACTAGGACGACGGTGGTGTGGTAAGGCGCGGAAGTGAATCGAGACAGCGCGGTGCGAGCGCCGGAACGGCTTGCTCAGCGGTGTGTTGCGATGCTCCTGAGGGGCTCGGTGCCGTGGCCATGGTACCAAACGCCGTCGGCCGTCGCATCGGTGACTACCCACTACGAACCGAGCCCGTAGGTAGTTCCGATAGTCGTGCTTAAGAACTCCACGGTGAGATACGTCGAAGCAGGCTTTCCTCCAGAAGGAAGACCTAGCTCCTGTTGTTTGCTCTTGTGAAGTCTCTTTTCTTCTTTCTTTCTCTTCCTCTAAGCGATGATAGTCCATTCTGGCTCTCTGAGCAGCCTGGCCAATTCTCTAGCCATAAGAATATTTTGCTCCTATTCTTCGCGCTCTTTTCCCACGTAGTCAGTCGACAACATCACTCATCTAAGTCCTTTGCTTATGCTTCCTCTGCGATCCTCAATTTTGGCCCATTGAGCAGCCTTTCGAGTTTCTTGCCATATAATATTAATAGGAACAAAGTCTTCTTTGCGATCCTCCCTCCCATTCGAACTTTGGGAACCACCCCCCCCAGAGAAAGTAACCAGCCAGGCTTCCAGAAAAAGGCGGGGTCGGCGAGCACGCCCGCGGAACGTCGGGCAGCGTGAAAAGAATAACGTTGGGAATTCTTTCGAAGGACACAGGTAATCAATCTCCAAGACGTCCCGCGGTAGTCATGCAAAACAACTAAGCGCCTCGCTCATCGTACCAAGTTCGGGTGACGAACAGGGATCAATCACCGTATTCAATTATTCCGAGGCGCCAAAGACTAGCAGCAAAAAACCACGTCCTTCGAACTCGTCGAATCTGACGATCTCCAAAGGCGTCGACGACATCCAGGCTCATCGTGTCGGTGCTTGTAGCGCTCGAGATACCTGAACGGCTCTTTAAAACGCGTGCCGCCGGCCATCGAGACGACGACGACGACGCGGCCGCCGACGGCTGCGGCGAAGGTTACGTTTTTTGAACCATAGCCACGCAGACGTCTCAAGCCAGCAAGCTGCGCTTGTCACGCGGTCGAGGAGCGAAAGTATCAGAGAATTGCAGCAGCAAGGCTATTCTCCACCGCCGCCGCCGCCGCGATATATCCGTGCGCGCGGACAAGCGTTGTGGAGCAGTTGTTCTCGACCTCGCGTCACCGGCAAGAGCGTGCGAACCCAATCGTCGAGCAGCCTTGCCAACACGACAGTTGAGGCAATCCAGACGGTTGGCACTTGGGGCTCCTGGAGAAGATCCCGTTTTTCGAAGGGATCCGACGAAATGTTGAAGAGCTCGGCGCGGCGCAGCACGGCGCGGGACGAGCCGTCCGAGTCGGGCCCGAAGTCACCCAGGAATTTAAGGCCCGAGTCGCGGTCCAAGGCCGCGAACCGCGGTGCCTTGACGTGGCACGAGCCCGCCATCTGATAAGCCCATTCCCAGAAAAGTACGTCGCGCGACGGGTCGGCGGATGTCGCGAGCCCGCGCAAGGGTCGCCCGACTTGCCGCTCCTCGTCTCTCCGCTCGTTCCAGAAGTCAGCGACGCCAGCGACGACGGCGAACGTCGGAATCCAGTCGATACCAAGGACCGTGTCAGCAGCGATTCTTTTGTCTAAAGGAGACCAGCTGATCACACACGGCACGCGCACGCCGCCTTCGTACAAGCTGCGCTTGAACCCGCGAAATTTGTCGGCGGAACCAACCTGCGACCACCGTCCTGTTCTGGTAAAATGCCTGCCAGGTATCGCGATCTCTGGTCCGTTGTCCGATGTCACGATGATAAAGGTCCTGTCTGTGAGCTGCCGCGAGTCGAGCACGGCCAGAAGGTCGCCGACCATCGCGTCGAACGAGTAGACGCTCCCTCGGTAGACGCGCTCGACGCAGAGCTCGGTGATTCGATAGTCGTTATTGGGGTCCTCCAAGAAGCGCTGCGTGCTGGACATGGTCCATTTAAAGCCGTCGGCCCAGAATCTATTTAAATCGCACTCCTTGGGGCCGACGGCTTCCATATGCTCGCGGCGCGGGTTGAGGGGCGCGTGCGGTAGCAGCGGGTTGATGCTCACGAAGAAGGGCGATTGATGCTCGAAGATGTTCGCGGCGTCGGCAACCATCGCCTCGTTCATGGCGTGCTTGTCTTCCCACATCCACCGAAACCACGTCTCGGCACCGTAGCCCGTCCACTCGAGCGATTCCATATCGGCGTTGCAAGCCCGCACCAAGTCCCAGCCGTAGGCGGCGGGGGACGGCAGGTTGCTGCAGCCGACGTGCCACTTGCCCAAATGCGCGTTGTAATATCCCGCTCGTTTCAGCACGTGTGCCATGCCGGTCCATGTCTCGTTCAGTCGCTCGACGACGTCGTTCGAGACGTGGCGCCTCACGCCTCGGGGATCGACGTAGATTTCGGTCTGTGTCGGGTCGCATTCGGCGATGTTGGGAAAGCCGGCAACGGATGCCTCCATTCCCACCATGAACGCGGCGCGCGACGGCGAACAAACGGGGGACATTACTCTATAATTCGCTAGCAGCAAGCCCCTTCGCGCCAGGCCGTCAATGTTCGGCGTATCGTCCGCCCGAAAGCTGTTGTACGCGCCCACATCCCCGATCCCGAGGTCGTCGGCCTGGATGAACAAAATTGACGGGTGCTCGATTGCGACAGCGCTCTTCCACACCAAGACCACGATTATTTCGCGCCCCCTCATCGTCGTCGCAGGCGAAAGATTCTATTCTTTTTTTCTACGTACGTTTTCAAACGAGGACATCATCATCATTGGATACAAAACGTCGCACAGATGAATGAGGTGGCACTAAAAGTTTCAGGGAGCGGCAGCGCTGTCCCTTATGTATATCAACCGTGTCGGTGGTAGACCACTCGGCGAGGACGACCGTCCGCGACCACCACCCTCGCCTCGTCGCTGTAATTGATTAAGAATCCAGAGGCACTATAGTAGTAGGTTGTTGACTGCTGCCACTCGCCGCCGCCGCCGCCGCCGCCCAGAGGAAAGAACTAATAATCAAGATTTAAAAAAAAATTAAAGGACGGCACACACCTACTATATACAGGATGGATCTGCGGCGGCGGCCCCGCCCGCCGGCACAACAACCAGGTAAAAGATGAAGAAGAAGAAGAAGAATACGAACGTCGGTTTTCGATTGACTTGAATCGGGGAGATCAGCAGCCGACATCGTCTCTTGGAGAGACTCACTCCTCTTCTTCCTCGCGCGCGGCGGCGGCGGCGGCAGGGGTAACGACGACGAGGGGATCGCGGGCTTCGTCCGTGCTGCTCACGCTCGTCGGGTGGCTGTCCATGACGTCGTCGTCGTCGTCGTCGAAGGCAGCAGTTGGGGGCAAGCCCCCGTCGTCGTCGTCGTCGTCGACGACGACCTTAAAGCGGGGCACTTTGTCGAAGACTTTTGGGGGTTTGAGGCGGCAGACGTGGACTTGGTGGCGCTTCTTGGCGAGCATAGTGACGAAGACGACCTTGCAGGCGGGATGGTAGACGACGTCGGGGTCGAAAGGCAGGCCGTACTCCTCGACGAGGACGCGGCGGACGACGTTCGGCCAGTCTCGGGGCGTGTCTCTCAAAGCGCGGACCAAGGCTTGAAAGTTCCAGCCGGGATAACAGGTGCGGTGGCGCTCGACGAGGGCGCAACAGGAGTGCGTCTCGCAGAGGATGAGGGCGAGGGCTCCCGCGTCGTAGCGGTCGGGGGTTTCGGGGAGGAAAAATCGTCGTCTCGGCGAGGAGACGTGCGCGGCGAGGACGTCGGCGAGTGCCGCCGGAGTGGCGAGACCGAGCGGGCGAAGGCGGTCGAGCATGTCTCCGACCGAGGACTCCGACATGGTGAAGGCGCCCCACGAGTCGAGGGGGATGCGGAGATCGTAGACGCCGAGGAGAGACCGGACGAGGTGGGCGCCGATGTAGGGCCCGACGTCAGGCAATCTCCTCGCCACCTCGACGAGGCGGCGGCATTCGGCGTCGTCGATGATTCGCGAGGACCGGTCTCTCTCGAGCGCGTCGACAAAGATGCCAGCGACGTCGAGGACGCGATCCCACTCGTCGGGCCAGCCGGCTTGGAGGACGGCGGTCGCGGTCGTTCGCCCGCGGTGTCTGCCAGTGAAAACGTCGTTCTCCATCGCGATCTCTTGGTGCGCCTCGACGTCGTCGATTTCTGCGGCCCCGAGCTCGAGCGCGCGTCGAACGCTGGCACCCCATTCGCTCGCGCTCGTCGGCGGCGAGTCGACCGAATTCGCGAGTCCGTCGACGAGCCGCCTCATGCGAGAGGGCGTCCAAAGCTGGTGAGCGACGAAGAGGATGGCCATGCGCTGCGCCCGGCGCTCGCGCCGCCTCTCGGACGAGTCGGACGCCGCGACGCGCAGCGCCGTCATCCGCTCGGGGAGCGCCTCCTTGGCGTCGGCGAGCGCGCGAACGTCGGCCGCGCGCGTCACCGGAAGTTTATCGATCAGCCCGAGTTCGAGAAGCACGCACATGAGCTCCATCACCTCATCGACACGCAGCGGCACCCGCTCCGTCAAGGGAGGAGGAGGAGGACAAAAAACCGACGCGCAACGCATCTCGACGAGCGCGCGGGCCGCGACGTGGACGATCGACGACGCGGAGAATCCCGAGTCGAGAACTTCGCCGAGTCTGCGGGTGATGCGATGGTAGCGAATCGCGCGCCCGCGATCGCGCTTTATGTCGACGAAGGTGTCCGAGTTGACGTCGTAAATCTGCAGCCGCGGTCCCGCGGGCGGTGGATCCTCGCCCTCCGCTCGCCGCCTCTTCTTACGGCTGCCGCGCCCTGCGGGCGTCTCGCCTAGCTGCCGTCGCCGTCTCGAGCAACTTCTTTCCGCCGAGGGGGAGCACCACCCCATGTCGCGCGCGAGGGCCTGCCGATGCTGGACGGCGGGGGTCGACTTGAAGTGGCCGCAGTGGGTGAGGACCTTGTGGAGGATAGTCTTGTTCCACGCGTCGTGTACTCCGAACCGCCAGCACACCCTACTATTATTACTCTCGGCCTCCTTCGCGTCCACCGCACCCGAGCACACGCGACACACGACCAACGCGAACCTCTCGTCCCTTGGGTCCGCGACGACCTCAACCTGTCGCCGCACCTCGCCCCTCACCTCGTACACGTTCGCCACCTCCTGATCGAGGGCCGCCGCCACCTTCAACTTGCGGTCGATATCCGCCTGCATCCGGGCAACCATCACCGCTTCGCAAGCCTCGTCGCCCCACCCTTGTGCCCCGTGCCACCACGACTTACACCACGACGGTGCTATTGGAAGGGGCGAAGGGGGCTACTCATTTTATTGTACTGCCTTCGCTGGCGTTATATATCATCAGGCCGTTGAGCCTACAACAACATTTTTTTTCCGGCGATTCTTGTTTGCTTTTTGCCTCATCACCCGTCACCATTCTGCTTTCGTGCCGTCGTCGCAACACACGTCTCTGTCTGTCTGTCTGTCTGTCTGTCTGTCTGTCTGTCTGTCTGTCTGTCCCCGGCAGGAGACATTGCTGGCGTAGTAGACCTGTGATGTCCTTCCTTCCTTCCTTTTTGAAAATTGCTGGCATGGGTGACGAGTGACCGTGTCTCCTCGGTGTTGCTACTTACTACAAAGCAACGTTATATTCCTATTCATTCCCTTGAGGCAATAAAATCTTGCATCGAAGGAAGGAGTAGCGCGATGACGCCGTTGCGGAAGGCACGGTCTTTACTTGTCACACTCATCACAATGCAACACGTGCGAGGGTGGAATGAAACTTGCGTGTTTTTGTTGACGACCCCGGGCTCGGGCTCCTCGACGATGGTGAAGCTGTTGTCGCGAGAATGCGAGATGTCGGGCGAGAATTGGGGTGAGTTCATCGAGCTCGCGGCCTTCGATTACCAGTTATGTCGTACGATCAACCACCCGCGAGGGCGGCAATACTCGCACGACTACTGGGCTTGGCGACGCGTCTTCGACGACGGCGATGCTGTGCTGGATGTCGCGCGACGATTAGCGGCTGCAATCGTAGACGCCCAGCTCAATCCGAGAGGACGTTCGTGCTGGGGATTCAAAGAGATTCGTTACGGCAGCGAACCGAACATGGCCCGCGATATTGCATTTCTAGGGACCCTCTGCGCTCGGCCTAGAGTCGTTTTCCATTACCGCAAGAACATCCAAAGCGAAATCAATTCGACCGTCAGACGAAAGAACCAATATGATTACGCGTTGCAGCGCGCGTGTTTTCAAGCCTACTTGACTGGTAAAACCGCGTCCAGCGACCCGGAATTGCGACCGAGGCTCCGCGGCTGCGTTTGCAGAAAAAAACAGGTGTGTCCGTCTGCTTTTCTCCACGAGCTCGAAGACTACGTCGAGCATAACAAACGCCACGCAGATTTGTGGCGCTTCCTCGACTTGCCACCTCCCTCGACGAACAAAAGTTTTGTGCAGTGGCCGCCATTGCCCTTCGCATCACCCTCACCCCCGCCCATAATACCTATATGCTTATTTATTTTAACCTCGGGACTCGGGTTTCGATAACTTTGCTCTTATTCCACCGCGGCGAGCGTTTCCTCTTTTTTTTTTGCTGATAGACGCGGACTAAAGGACGGACGGACGGATTGTCGATATCGCCTCCCCCCCTCTGAGGTCTTTTGTTCTTTCTTCTCTCTGTGCTTATCCGTTTTGGCCCTTTAAGTAAAGTTACCATCAGTGCCAACGCAAAATATTTCGACACACTTATTATTACTTAAGGATGAAGCCCACAGCCCCCCGAGAGCGCAGGTTGAACTCGTCTGCGCGAGTAGGCCTTTATGCACTTTTCAAAAACCACGGGGCAAAGAGGTTTTGCCCTATTCATTGCACCATATGCCCCCCCGACGACATTTCCATTGCGCCGGAGCAAAGCAGGGCTGCTGCTAGGGACCATTGCACGCGAGCACGCCGGCCCCAAAGCCCTCACGCCCCGGTGAAGGAATGACGCTGTAAAGCGCGCACGTCGACCGAGGCGAACCCATTGTTCAGCGCCTCAAAAAATGCTCGGCAACCCACTCGGAATAATAATAATACTGTCTGGTTTTTGCCGCAGAATGAGAGTCTTCCTCTCGAAACCCGGTGACGCGCAACAGAGAAGGTGGACGATGCCATGACGCACGCGCGAGTCGGCAAAGACTGGGTCAGCTCCTGCGATATCAAAAATATGCAAGTCTTTCGTGTGCAAGTCGTCATTTGTAATTTTGCATTATTGCACTCGTAAGGGCTGGCGCAAAAATCGTATTTTCGGTGCGAAGTGTCGATTGCACCGGCGTTAATTACCTTCTGAACCTGCGCCTTGCGAGGGCATTCGTCTCCCCGGTGAAGGCTGGCACTTGTTCGCCTCCCGAGCGGGCCTGTTGGAAGCCGGGACGATCGCAGCGGGGCGGGCTGAGCCCGGGAGGCGCAGAAGGAAACGTTAACCAAGAGATGGTTGTCGGTCAAACCGCAGTCTCCGCGTCGCACGGCGACATGCAGCCTGATTATTTATCACTCTCCGTCGACTCGCCTTTCGGCGCCCCTCGTCTGCACGCCCGGTGACTCTAATCCCACGCGCCAAGGCGCTTGGAAGAATAGCCTTCGTTCGCCCTGCGCACTGAGCTGGACTATAGTTAGCTAGTTAGTGTCCATACAGCTTAGTCCAGTCCGTTGACAAAAAAAAACCCCATAGCGTTTCGTTCCTTGGAGCTCCGATACGGGCACCTTTGATAGACTTGAACCCTGGGCGAAGAGCCGTTCATCGTTGCTTTTGAGTAAGGCGAAGTTGAGAACACCGTTGTCGACACGAATGCTACCGCGACCAATGTCGAGTCCTCGATCGTCGAATAGGGCTCCGAAGGGCTCGGGATCTGCGGGAGCACCATAGCACCCTTGGAGCGGCAATTTGCGCAGGCCAGCTGTCGTGGCCTCGTCGTCCCAGTACATGACGTTGCAGAACTTTCAGGCGCATTCCATCCGACCACTGTCCGAGATCTCGAAATCGTTCTCGTCGAACGCGCCGATGGAGTACCGGCCAGCGACAGCCACGACATTTCGACGTTGAGCTCGATCTCCTGAAGCTCGATCTCCTGAAGCTCGATCTCCTGAAGCTCGATCTCCTGAAGCTCGATCTCCTGAAGCTCGATCTCCTGAAGCTCGATCTCCTGAAGCTCGATCTCCTGAAGCTCGATCTCCTGAAGCTCGATCTCCTGAAGCTCGATCTCCTGAAGCTCGATCTCCTGAAGCTCCTCTCGGTAGGGCGCCGACTCTTTAGCCGTCGCGAGTTTCGGCCGCTTTCGCGCCGCGTTATGAACCAATCGCGCGTCTCGGCCGAGTGCAAGGGCTCGACTACTGGCGCCGCGACGCCGAACGCTTTAAGGACTCGCAGCCCGAAACGCCGCGTACGCTGCATGCCGCAACACTGTACGAAACCGGAAAATGCAAAGGAGACCTTGAACTCAACGCTTCAGTGGGTCACGCGTCCGGCAACAACACTACGCGCGGGTAGAATTCCGTGATCGATCGCCAGCACACCTACGGGAACGTCAACGGCACCTTCCGTCGCGTTCCCGGTGGCACTCTGACGGCTAGGCTCGCGTATTGCCGTCCTCTGCAAGCGACTTGCGTCGTCTCCGTCTTCTTGCCCTCCCCACCCCGCTCTGCTCTTGAAAAAACCGCGGCTTTCGAACGAATTTTCTTGACACCTTGTAGACTACGCGTCCCGCGTCCAGATCACCGACGGGCACGGTTTTGCCGAGCTGCCGGACCTCCTGGGAAAGCGCCAAGTCCAGGAGGCTGCCCGATTCAGGGACGGGCGCCTTTAGGGCGAAATTTCCTTCTGCGGGTTGGACCGTCATGGTTCGGTGGCGGGCTCTCGTAGGCTGCGATAGACGGGCTGCGCGAACGAATGCCGAAGAGGAGATAGTCGAAAGCGAAATATCGCGGGCGATCATATCCGAGGCGCGAAGATACGACAGCATCTTCTCGCTCGCGTCGGCGTCGTGCTTGTTGCGCTCGGTGCGTTTGGGCGGGGATTCTTCATGTTGCATTCGAGGCTATCGAACGACCTTGCGCAGGAGTTGCTTGACTTTTCCTCGGTGCGTTCGTCGAGACGCTCGAATCGCAGAACGGCAGGGTTTCGAGAAGACCCCCGGACAAGCGACGACGCGTCCCGTGCCCTTGGACGCCTCGCGTGAAGTTAATCTTTGGACGGCGGTCTCGAACGCTCGCCGAACGCTCGCCGTGAAAATAATGGGTCGCTATATATTGTGCCCGAAGTGCTCGGCAGTTCTCCAGCGGATAGATATACGAAGAAAAAGGCCTCGTGCCACGAAGGATTGACGACGAGCAAAGCTACAAGGTCTTCCTTGCTCGGCCCATGAGTCCGTATACCAAAACCAGAGCAGTCGGACGTCATCTTGGACTGGCTTCAGGAAGAGCATGAAGAGCACTCCGGAACAAAGATGAAGCGATTCGACAGCTCGTTCCCGCGCGTTGTTGCTGTTTGGTCAACGAAGAAAGAACGTGGCAGCTGCTCGCATTATCTTCTTGCACCACACTCAAAATCGCGCGCCTCAAGCAACGGCGTCGGCGCCTCAATTGGTCACGATCGCGGCCATCGCGAGACCTGCAGCCAGGCCTCATCACGCCACTCTTTTGCCCCTACCCCGCGAGCGGCCACCAAAATTCATTCACGTCGCTCGAGTACGACGGCGACGAGGAGGGGCGTAATCGCACGTTCATCAAGCCGTTGCCGGCACTGGATGATTTTGCCTCAGTCATCCTCGTGGTGGTGGAAGACGTATTGTTCGATGCGGTCAACGAGGACGGGTTTCGTGCCAGAGACGGCGAGACCGCGATCGCGACAGACGTCTGCTAGGGCGTTTCGCGTGTAGGCCATCATTGTGTCGCGCCATGCCGCGACGTCCTCCTGTTCCTGACCAATGTTTTCGATGAGGTCGTTCGGGACCGTGTCTCTGTCGGGTGGTCTGGCCGACGCGGCGCGTTTGTTTTTTGGTTTGGTGTCCGCGGGCTTTGGGGCGAGGGCGTCGAGGGCGTCGAGAAAAACAAGCTCGAGCGCGTCGAGCGCCGGAGTCTGCTTTGGGAACTGGTCGGCCGAG
Organism: Chrysophaeum taylorii; assembly: GCA_029834535.1. NCBI lineage: Eukaryota > Pelagophyceae > Pelagomonadales > Pelagomonadaceae > Chrysophaeum > Chrysophaeum taylorii. The sequence continues at coordinate 124,344 of JAQMWT010000037.1, read as the reverse complement.
AGGCGCTTGGCGCGGTCGCAGAGCGCCGTGGTCGGCAAATCGAGCGCGAGAGACTCCACGTAGGCGTCGAACTTGGCGAGGTAAGGGTTCGCGAGGTGGCGCGCGAAGGCGACGACGTCCGGTGGAGCGAGATGATCGACCAAGGCTCGCGCTGCCTCGTCGAGGTCGTCGCTGCGGGGGGGTTGCAGGTCGGTTGCGTCGAGCGCGCCTCGGCGGACCTCGCCGAGGAATGGCAGGTCAACCACCAACAAACCGCCGCGGTCGAGGGCCTGAAGCATCACCAAGCACGGCTCGCGCTTGATTTCGATCCGCCACGCGAGCGCGAGCTTTCGGCGCCGCAGCATGGCGCCGCAGAGCGCGCCAACGACATCGCCGTCGGCAGCGTCAAACGGCAGCGCCAGCTTCGGCATGTCGCGGAACAACCAGCCGTCAAGCGTTGGATCGTCCTCGACAAACCCAATCAGCGCGATGCGGTCCTCGCCCAACTCCAAGTTGGCGCAGGCCTCGCGCTCGTCGTCTTCGACGTACGCGCGTCCGTCGAGGCCCGCGCCGACGTACTTGCGCATCAAGTGCGGCGGAAGCAACCTGCCCACCACCGCGCAGTATCGCTTGCTTACCATTGTCACCTCCTTGTTTTCCTCGTTATGGAACTTTTTGGGCATCGGCTTGCCGCGCGGCCTGAGGTGCTTGGCGAGCCCGACGTAGCACGCGAGTCCGTCCTCGTCGTCCTCCTCGCCCCACACGACCAGCCGGTACTTTTTCGACCGGCTCTTTCGAAGCGGCGCGCTCTCGCCGACACTCCCCCGCACAAACTCGGCGGCATTGGACACGAGCTCGACCCACTCGACAGCGCCGCTGCTCTTTAACGCCGCGGCGTGCTTCTCGAGCATCGGCCGCCAAAACGACGCGAGCCTGTCCGTCCGCAGTTCTCGGTGCGAGTCGAAGAGTGCGACGTTCAGCTCGATCCCCCGGTCGGCGCAGTCGCGCCCAAACGTGAACAGCACCTCGGCCTCGTTCCCCTCGCACGGCGTTAACGAGCTCGTAACCGCGACGACGCGCTTCGTCGACGCGCGGTGATCCGCCTGTGCTTCGTGCATGTTTATCGCCGCCCACAGCGCGCTCCGCAGCGCGTGCGGATGCTGCACGGCGCGATCCGCGTCGAGCCACGAACTCACGTCGGAGGGCTTCCGAAAGACCCCGTCCCCCAACGCCCCCAACAGCTCCTTGGCTGCGCGCGGCCCGCAAGGACCGAGCTCCACCGCGGCGATGGCGCGCTTCGACTCGCCGTCACCGTACACCACCACGCCCGCCTTGGCCGCCTTCCCAAGCCGAATCCGCGCCCGCACGTACCGCAGCACGTACATCATGGCGGCCTCGAATCGAGTTGAAGACGACCGCAACACCAAGGCAGCCTCAGTGTCCGAATCCTCGTCGTCGTCGCCGCCCACGGCCTCGAACATCGACGCGCTCCCATCGATCAGGAACACTGTGCGCTCGGACGTCACTTCCTCCTCCTCTTCTTCCTCCTCGTGCACTTCTACCTCGGCCATCTTTCGTGTGACAACTGTGGGTTGAATGCTATATGGAGGTCCCGGGGGAGTGCGCGCGTGTCGGGTGTTCAGTTTTTGTGGGGCCGTACTAAGGGATGCCTGGGGAAAAGCGACTTGCAATAAAGGTGAGTATCCGAGCTACTCTTCGCATTCCGGACCCTCCGATTTCCCGGAGAATAATGACTGTGGCGGAAGGCAAGGTGCTCGTAAGGATGTACAAGTTGCTTGCGATAGACGTACAAATTTCACCCAGTTTCTTTTCTTCGAACCGTCGGGTCGGCTCGGGTCGGGTCGGGTCGGATCCCACGTGTTGCTCTTATGAACCAGAGCAGCTGACAACACTGTCGAGGGGTCAAAAGTCCACGTATCGACCTTCGTGAATTACTGCCGTTACTGAATGGCTGGATGTTGACGTCTACCGATTGTCTCGGCTGCTTTGGTTGTTATTCCAGGCAGAGTCTCTATTTCAGCCGTGCGCAGCGTCGTAAGTTAAAGCATCAAATTTTCAGCGAGCTGCGTTCTCGATGCGGCACTAGACGAAAGTTCGATGTTGGGCATTGATTGGTTTGGGGCGGAGATGGAGCTTGATATTGACCTGAAGGTTCCGTGTTCCGTCTGGCGGTCGTCCCTGCACCGCTTATTGCTTTTTCGTGGGCCATATTGTCAGCATCAATAGGTGGCTGCGCGGCTTGCTCATTTGGCGTACGGCGAGCCAAAATAGCGTCCAGGCTTTGTCTCATTTCGACGTGTTTTTTGATGCGTGCCGCAGCGTGCTGACCTGGTCATCTTTTGAACGAACGAAGTCTCTCACCGATCGCCCGGGACTGATCGCTATGCTAATCACACAACCGTCTTTCTTTCTTTCTTTCTTTCTTTCTTTCTTTGATCGGCCGTGAGTTTCGCCATCTGCTCATGACGTTGTTGCGCGCGCTCGGGGCGGATCTGTGCTGCTTGTTGTTAATGGCCCAAAGCCAGTTCGTCGAACCGATCACGGTCCGTCCAATTGGTGCAGATCGAAACCCGTCTGTTCCTTGTCAGATCGATCGAGGTCCGGATCTTGACGATTTTGAACACACAAGGCCTTCACACTCGTCTTCGAGGTGGGTATTGCGACTCGCATTGGAAGCCGCTGTTTGTTTCCTAGACGTGGACCTTGTTATGAACTTGAGCTTCTAAGCCTCGTGTTCTAATGTTTGCGGCGGCGGAGAGCTTTTTGGAGGAATCGGATTGACTTCCCCTCTGTGCCTGGCTCGTTTCCTTTTTTGTTCCTTGGCACGTTTGTTGACCGAGCTCCGCATCATCTCGGACAGATGTGGTTTCTGCTAAGGCTTCTTCGAGGTTGCCCTCGGGACAGGCTTGCCGGATTTGGCAGGGCCTGCTGAGAGCGCGGTGTCCAAGTCATCCTTTTAGTCACGGTCTGCGTAGTCCAGGTATTGCACCTGCGGCCAGCAACCGACAAGTGATTGATTGATTGGGAACGTCCAGTTGGGAGGGTGGTTGATCAAGAGGGGGCACGTATTGTACGTGGCGTTCTCGTTTGGGGTGAATAGAAAGTAAGTCTGGATGACGGTCTACCAGAACGGGCTAGGCTCCCACACTAGGAAAAAAAGGGTTTGTATCACTGAAGCCACTCCACGGCCAATCCTCCACCTGCCTCGGTCAACTATTCATCTGTCTACGGCATGCCTCCGCCCGCCTGTGTGCCTCTGCCGCTCCGCGCTTGGTCCGCTTCTGCGCGTTTTGCATCTCTATTGTGATCGCCCTTCCCTCTAGAGCGCTCCCCAATGCAATCAAAGCTTTTGCCTTTCTCCTCCCCCCGTGTGACCATTCACTTTTTTAAAATTTGCTTCGTCGATTCTTGAGGTGGTGGTTGGGATATACAAGGTTTTCGAGTACAAGGTGAAAATTTGAATCCGATAATTTAGAAGAAATTATACGGATCCTATTTCTTTTATCATGGGGGCTCCACGCCAGCATGTACGGGTTTGGTTGCATATAGTAGTATTATGATGGCGATGACGACCGCCCGCTTCTTCTTGTCCATGGTGTTGGTTGCGCGCGTCATCTCCGCCGATGCCCGGGCTGAGAGTCGGCCTTCGATTATGTTTGTTATGGCCGACGACTTGGGGATCGGGGACGTGGGGGCTTACAACCCGGCGCGCGTCGGCGACACGCCGAACATGGATCTATTGGCGCGGGAAGGTTTGCGGCTGACAAATTTCCGAGTAATGTCGCCGATGTGTTCGCCGTCTCGGGCGGCGTTTTTGGTTGGCAAGGAGTCATCCGTGGCGGGATATCCGAACATCGCCGAGTGCGCTTCAAAAGACGGGTACTACGTCGACGCGAGCGGGCTGCGACGCGAAGTGAACACAGACGCGGTCGGGCGGCTCAACGAGACCTGGGCGTCGATTCCCCATGCGATGCAACACGCCGGCTATTATACGGCGCACCTGGGGGTATGGCAACTAGGATGCGACGGGTTGCCGTCGTACCGAGAATACGGGTGGAATCGGGCCGTGGCGTGGCAGACCGGCGACGACGCCAGCTATCCCATCGGGTGGCCCCGGTACGCTGCGCACGACGCGTTGTCATGGACCGACAAGCATTCGACGAGCGAGGCCATTCTTAACGACACTCGACGTGCCCTCGACGATGCTGGCGGTCGTCGATACTTTCTGTCGATCAACCCCGCGGTGCCGAGCGCCCCGCTGTCCCCGAGGCGCGAACACATGGCTGCGGTGGGTCCCAAGGAGTGCGACCTCGAAGCGTTTTGGCGAGATGGATTCGCGTGGACGCAAGAGGTTATTTCCAATTGGAAGGAACCGGAAGAATCCCGGGGCTCGCGCGTATGCGTCGAGCGCGTTTACCGCGGATCGGTTTTTTCGTTCGATGTTTTAGTCGGGGAGCTTCTCGCTGCTCTCGACGAGCGAGGCCTCGCGAGCGAGACGCTCGTGATGATCACGAGCGACAATGGACCCGAAAGCGTCGACTCGAGTATCCGATGGTCCCAGCTGGGCAGCGCGCACCCTTATCGCGGTTTCAAGAGGAGTCTTTACGAAGGCGGCGTGCGCGTGCCGTGCATCTTGCGGTGGCCTGGTCACCTGGAGCGAGCGTCTTCGTCAGCCGCTGATATCCTGGCTGTCGACATCTTGCCGACGTTCGCGTTTTTGGCGGGAGCCAGCAGCTGGCTCGACGGCGCGACGAACGGCGGCCGCGCACTCGCGGGTCGCGTCGCTCGCGAGCTCGTCGGCCCGGGCGGCGCCGAGGGCGTTCTTCCCGACCGCGGCCACAAGGAAATTGTGTTCTGGGAGTGGGCGTATTCCGTGCCTACGACGACCACCTGCAACGCCTCGGCGCCACGCTTCGCTGCGCGCCAGCGCGACAGCGACCTCAAGCTCCTCGTGGAGTTGCCGCGGGTCGACGATCGCCGCGAGATGGTCCTCGGTGGTGGTGGTAAAACGGGCTCCCCGATGACGACGAAGAGTTTGTTCTCTCGCACCGAGATGTACAACATCACAGCGGACCCGGGAGAATCGGTTGATCTTCTCGAAAAAACTTCTTCTGACCCTAGCAGCGTTTGGGACGAGCTCGCGGCCCCGCTCGCCCGAGCCTTGCTTTCGTGGTACCGACGACTCCCAAAAACCCTGGGCAAAAACCACGTGCCGCATCACCCGTGTCGGACACCAAGCATGCACGACAGTCTGAGCGTCCGCGGCGCTGTGTCGTCGCGTCGAACGTCGAGTGTCCAGCGATCCGAGCACGTTAACTCCGAACTCGGGGCGCTTAACGAGCGCCGCCGAGCAGCTTCGAAGAAGAATGAAGACGCCTTGAAAGCGCCAGAGACCAACAAAGGCGGCGCCAATACGTCAGTCACCAAGAAAGTGGGCACCAAGACAGCAGTCGCCAAGGCAGCAGGCACCAAGTCGGCAGCAGATCCATCTCGAAAAGCGAGCCGCCCGAAACACCCCGCGCCGCAGACGGCGAAAAAAAGTGTTGGTGGCTTGCCGACGACAGCAGGCACCAAGTCGGCAGCAGATCCATCTCAAAAAGCGAGCCGCCCGAAACACCCCGCGCCGCAGACGGCGAAAAAAAGTGTTGGTGACGTGCCGTGCGATTTGTGTCGCGACCACAACTGGCTGTTTGTCGTCGCCTCGGGACGCTCGGGTTCGACCGCCGTCATGGACATGTTGAATGCAATTCCCGGTGTTCTCGTTGTCGGCGAAAACGATGGCTTCATCACGCGCACCGGCCAGGCCTTCGAGGACCTAGACGCGGTGCCGAAAGCCTGGTCTGATAAGCAATACAGCGCGTGGTGGCGGACCACGCCCACTTTTAACCACGTCCTCTGCGACATTCAGTATCTTGCGCGCAGACTGGTGGGCGAGCTTAATCGCGATCTCGTTTACGTCGGTTGGAAGGAAATCCGCTACTTCAAAATGGATGACCTCAATACCATGACGAAGATATTCCCGTGTGCCAAATTTATTGTTAATTTTCGACAGGACATCGAAGCCCAAGCGCAGTCTGCCTTTTGGAAGCAACGCCACGCAAGTAAAGCCGAACAGGAGCTGAGCGATCGCAATCGCCTGTACACTAACTGGGCACGCGCGTTGGGTAAGGATCGCGCCTTCGTCCTCACGACCGAGGACATCAAGGTCGAAACGTTTAATCGCCTTCTCGGTTGGCTTGGCTATTCGAACTGCTCGTACGCTTCGGTGATTCAGTCCAACAAGCACGCACTCGAGATACCAAGCCCGAGTGAAATCTCGGCGACAATACCTGACCGTGCTCGTTGCGCGTGGCCACCGCGAAAGTCCACCACCCCCGATACGCAGCGATCACACCAAGCGCATTCGAATACCCTCCAGGCAGAGGCCCGGCGCTCTTGATACCGACGTTTGATTCTTATAATCCTCGTCTAGGCAAGTTGATGGAGTTTTTAACTATAACTTGCGGGTCTGAGTCTTGTGCGCAATGATGCATGCTATACGCGTTGAAATTATTCTTCAACTCGAAATTGGGCCACCGTGGTGGCAAATACGACGACATCCCTCTCCGGTGGCGAGAGGGTTACTAGGCTCGACTTTTGTCGGTGCAGCTTGGGGCCTGGCGTGCTTGGGTTTTCAAAGGTCGACTGTTAAGATGGTGGGGGGGGGGCGCGTGGGTGCTTGAAGGTTTTGGTGCGTTGTCTGGGGGCATATGAAGCTTGGGTAATCTGGGTTTGGGTAAGTCAGTATTCAGTTCAGTTTACACGGGTGGTTAGGCGCTAAAGGTGTTGAAGGCACCTCGGGTCAGTCGTTGGAAATCAATCAACAACGAAGCACCATCAAAAGAAGCGAAGAAGAACGAGCACCAGGGCTTACTCTGGCACCAAGATTTATCGCTATTCCGCGTCTGTGTCTCGTCGGTGTCATAGTCGTGGATGTTGTCGTTGTTATCCTAAGCCTTGCACCAAGCCTGCCGTTTGCGAGGCCGCTCGTTACGAGTATCGTGCGTCACAGCTCGTTCATTGAGCCCATAAAAAGAAGAGTCGGTGTCTATTAACCGTCTGTCGAGGTCCGCCAGTGAGTGGATATCGACGCGAGCGGAGCCGAGATAAGTTTCCCGCCCTCGTTTTTGAGAATATTTTCGGACGAAGCAGAGTCCAAGAATTGTTCTGCGAACACCTAGTGGCGCGGATTTGCATCTTCTGAGTCTTATCGTTCGAACCACAACCCGGGAAAACGCGCGGTGTGGCTTAATAAGTCTCGCGTTTGCAGGGACATTGGATACTGCGCTCACCAGTGATCGTCCGTCCTCCCGGCTTTGCAGTCAGGAGGGTCCACGATTACATTATTGCCATAAATGTTGACGTGGCCTTCGCTTGAGGCCGATTTCTCGCCGGCGCCGGCAATGTCTCACCTCTACCGTCGCCGCGCGTCGTCGAGCAACAGAAGGTATCATCCTCCTTCCGCTGTCGAGCTTGGCTCGCTCTTCGGAGTGCGCGGCCTCGTTTTCTTGCTCTTGTCGTCGCAACCGAGGGAATGGACGAACTCGGAGGTATCCTCCGCATCTTGCCACGAAAAACTCTCTTTTGGATCGTGTTGTAGTTTCAAAAGCAGGTGCGCGCAGAGGCATGCTTACAAAGTGCGCGTGGACGCACTGTGACGTACTGCAGCGGCGTGGATTGTCGCCTGTCGAAGCTTGTTTATAGTCGCCAGTCGCGTGCTCGACCGGAGTCACATGTGGACTCAAGCCAGTACTTTCTCCGAGTGAAGTATGCTCATCAACGTCACGGCAGCGTCTCGAAGAGAGGCAGGCGTTTGAGGGCTTCTTCGACGATAGTTTTGAATCCACCAACCGTCGTTGTTGAGGGTGGTCCTTTTTGGAAAAGCTGCATCTCGTCCGGCGACTCGTCGTATTGCAGGGCACGGTAACATCGTCAGCCGGCGTTACCGCGAGCACATCGTCGTCTGTTTTTTTTTTATTTTCTGTGGTAGTAGTCTATTTTGCGCCTGCTATAATCATCATCGCAAGGTCGCCGCCGATACGTTTACAAATGTACAACAAAGGAGCTGTAGTATGTATGAAGGTCCGTTAAAAGGATCACGGCCTCGAAAGAGTACCAAGAGTGAGTGAGTGAGTGGTACACGTTTCCTAATAACGTGTAATAACTGTATAATAGTCCACCAGCTTTTATTTCACGAAATAAATAAACAAAAGCATATATGGCTCTGGGCGTTCCGGCGGACTTCGAGTGCGCCTGGCGCTTCGCGGCCTACGACTTTGGCCGTCAACTTCTTCCGCGCCTCGACAGCTTCGCGGAGCTGGCGGAGGCCTTGGAGCTGGAGAAGTGCTCATCGTCCTGGGGTATGGTGTCGAATGAGGCGTCGAGGTCTGAGTCAAAACCAGCAGCAGAGTGGCCGGCGGATGCGGTATGGGTCGGCATCGGCGAATCGGTCCAGGCGGCCTGCGATGCGGCGGCGGCGACGACGTCGAAGACGGTGGTGGTGGCAGCCGGCCGGCATGAGCTGGCGTTGCCGCTCGAGTTGACGGCAGAACACTCCGGGCTGCGAGTCGTGGGCGTAGACGGCGCCTCGCTGTCTGGCGGCATCGAGCTTGGGGGTCTTGATTGGAATGAAGTCGAGACCGGCGTCTGGGGGACCAAGGTTGATCTTGCAGCGCATAATTTGACCGAGGTGCCGGGTCTAGTCGTCGACGGGGCTAGGCGGACGGTGGCGCGGTACCCGAACCTGCCGGGCGGCATCGAAGAGACGTGCTACTACGGCTGCGAGGTCAGCAGCAACGAGGCGACTTGGGCGCCGCCTCTTGACAAAGGCGACCCAGCGTTCTATGCGAGCAACGTGACGCGAAACGACAGCGCCGACGGCTACTTCCAGGAGTACCGGATCGGCGTCGGCGGCGCGTGCTCGATCTTTTCGCCGGCATCAAGCTACTGGTGCTCCGAAAACCCGCAGGGCGGCGGTGCCTTTCGCTTTCGCTTGCCGAGCGGCATAGCGCTTCCCGAGGGTTTCGGAAACTCTCCGTACGCCAAGCCGCCGGAATTTCACGCGTACCGGCCCGGGCGCTGGGCGAACTGGATGTTCGAAGCAACGCAGGTCGGACCCAACAACTACACTTTCACGCGCGGCGGCTTTCAGGGGGCGCGAGGGAATGATAAGGGCGGTGATTTTCACGTGCAAAACGTCAAGGAAGAGCTCGACGTCGAGGGCGAGTTCTACTTCGACGACGACGACGACACCCTCTATCTGGTCTCCGAAACAGAGCCGCCAACCGCCAACGTCGTCGTTCCCAAACTGCGCGTGTTGGTCAACGCCACCGGCACGCAGTGGGAGCCTGTGCGCGACGTGGCTCTCGAGAATCTTGGCTTTGTTGCGACGAGACACACTTACTTGGACGCTCACGGCGTCCCGAGCGGCGGCGACTGGGCGCTCGAGCGACAAGGCGCTGTCCTCGTTCAGGGCGCCGTCAATTTCACCGTGGCGAGCTGCAGCTTTGACCGGTTGGATGGCAACGCGCTCGTGGTGTCGGGCTTTAATCGCGACTTTGGGGTTTTGGATTCGAACTTTTCTTACCTCGGCGGCACCGCCGTCGCGATTTGGGGCTTTACGAACGAAACGCAGTCGGACCCCGCTCGGCCAGGTATTGAGCTCCGAGGTGCGCCGGAATCCGGCTACGACGCTACGGATGGCGAGCACCCGGTCGGCACGCGCGTCGAGGGATGCTTTGGCAAAGCTATCGGCCTCTACGCCAAGCAGTCGGCTTTTGTCTTCCAAGCCAAGGCCCAAGGCTCAATAATTCGACGCAACGTCTTTTTCAACGCGCCTCGTGCCGGCATCAACCTGAATGACGGCCTAGGTGGTGGTGATCTCGTCGACTCGAATCTCGTCTTCAACGTCGTCCGCGAGACGCAAGACCACGGCGTTCTCAACTCGTGGGACCGCCAGCCCTTTCTCACAGACAACGGCGCCTACATGATCCCTCGCAACATCACCCGCAACTTCTTCGTCAACAACTACAATCCTCAGGAGTGCGTGGACAACGACGACGGTAGCGCCTACTACGAAACTTCTTTTAACTTTTTCGTCTACGGCAACACGGGCCTCAAGAGCGACTTTGGCGGACATTCCAACCACCATCATGACAACGTTTACGCCTTTGTTGGCGCAGCCGTCCGCGTCAACGTTACGCTCTCCGGATACGAGGACCGCTTCGAACGCAACAGGGTCGTTCTATCCGCCGTCGACGTCGGCCATCCCCAGTGCACCGACGTGCCTACTATCCTCGCCAACAACCAATACTTTACATTCAACGGTTCCCTCACTGAATGCGGCCACGACCTCGCCACCTGGCAGAGCTTCTCAACCTCCAATGATCCCAACTCTACTGTCGCCACCTACCCCGACTCCGACACCATCATCCAATGGGCGCGCGACCTCCTCGGCTTTTGAACACCCCTCCCCTTGAGCATTTCTGCCCTGCTGCTCCTCTAAGTAGTAGTAGCCGCCGTATGAAAAAAATTACCAACAATGGGATAGAAGATTATTCTATTATAGAGGGCCGAAGCGGAGAATAATTGCACCAGAAAGTTACTTACTACTACCGCGAGCAGGCAGTCCTCTCTTTTGTAATCGCGGGATCCAGAACACGCCGATCTTGACGACCATTCTCGCGATGAGCTCATTCTATTCAACAGCAGCAAACCCCATATGAGCCCTGCAGAGCATATGGGTGCGAGAGGATGCATTATTGTAGAATGGGAACTCGTCGATGACACGGCAGGCCGAGTAGTAGTGCCCTGGTGATCGATCAATCGCGAGATGGCATTCTCGGGGCAGAGGCAACTCGCCGCGATTCGCCCATCATATGCTGTGTCGGCGGGGACAAGCGAAGTCGCCATTGGATCGCTCCACGTCAATCGGATACATTGATGTACTGTGTAATCAGTATGATGATTACTCTAAAAATTAAATTATTGCTTCCCTGAAAAGGCGCGGAAGAGTAAAAAACATTCATAGAAAGTTGCACGCAAGGATCCTTATTCTCGTCGTATTTTATTGCAAAGCGCGAGTGAGTCAAATGCGTCGAGCACCGCGGGTGGTGCTGCTGATCGTCGCTCTCGCCGCCAGGCGTGTCCTTGTCGTGCAAGCTCTCCGAAAGCTGCTTGTTGATTCGGATCCGGATGCCTGTCGGGCCTTGGGACGCGGTTGTCCGTCGACGGGCAATGAGCGCACGATGTCAGATTTTCTTTCGTTGGGCTGGCCCTTGGTTCGCTCAACTAGTCATGAACGCAAATGTGGGCCGACTTCCATCACGGCTTTTGGAAAAAAAGACGGCTTCGGCGCCCACTATCACGCCATGATTTCTGTCTATGCCTACAGCGTAATGAACGACGTCCAGTACTGCTCGTCGGTTTGGAAGACGATGCAACACTTGGAGAACCCAGAGGACGGCCGAGTCCTGTTTCGATTCGTCGGCGGCCATCTCCTTGGCCCACCCATGAACGAAAATACGACGAGGATTCTCCACGCGCACAACGAGGTGTCCCTTCGCTACGGCCAATTCCCGTCGATTGCCCAGCGTGTCCGCGCGGCTTATTGGGCCGTGCCCAAGCCGCCGCTCAGATTTTACAAAAAAAGTGACTTCAACTTGGCGGTCCACATAAGGCGAGGCGACGTCAACGCCGAAGATTACCCGGAACGATACGACGACGATCGGAACATCTCGGCGTGCCTCGATTGGATCGTGCCGAGGATTCTCGTCGAGAACCACCGACCAGCCCGGATCCATATTTTCAGCGAAGGTAGCAAGGAAAATTTCAACATCAATGTCCGTCGCCCGCCGAGCGCCGTCATTCCGATTTTATTTCGTTTGAATACCGGGATCGCCGAGACCTTCCACCACCTAGTAGCCGCCGACGCCCTCGTCACCGCCACGTCGGCATTTTCATGGTCGGCCGCGTATCTCAACGTCGGACGGGTACGTGCCTTTTCTTTGTGGGCCCTGACCGACCCTCGGTGCGCCGCCGCAGGTCTACTCGCTCCACGAAAAAAACCATCGCAAGGAGCTTTGTGTGCACTGACTGCGGGTAAGCGCTGGCTGAGTTGCCTCACAACCCCGTCTACAAGGTCCGCCTTGCAGCCGCAGCCAGTGTGGTAGCAGCAAGCAATAATGGGTCTGTCTCGCTCTGGCCCAACGACGCGCTGGGCCTTATAGTTTTTGTAATAACCTCAAGAGCAGGATAGGCAAGATCTATCAACAAACCAATGTCACTAGAAGTCCCTTCTCCCCCGCCCCCAAATCCTGAACACCCCGCGTGCTCGCACGCGCACTCCCCCTCTTAGAGCAGTCGGCTATTATCATCTCAGCCCTTCCGGTCCGACCCGACCCAGCCCACCCTCATGGAGGAAGGATAACGCCCTCCGGGGGTTCGAACTTCGCCCCTTTATCATCGTGCGAGAACTCCCTTTCGCCGCGGGTTGCTTTCGAGGCGAACTGCCATTTAAGAACGGAGAGGAAGGAGTGCGCACTCGTCGAATGTGCGAAGAAGGCGATGGTGTCATCGAAGGTGATGGTGTCATCGAAGGTGATGGTGTCATCGAAGAAAGGCGTCCGCACTTCGCTGTCGCAGGTTTGTCTCGTCCGTCGCGCCCACTACCTCATTCTTGGTCGCAAACCAGGCGCGCGCCGCGTGCTCGCGGGCCTTGGAAATGAACTGGAAGAGACTCTGGCCTCGTTGTTGTAGGTGACGGCGTGGAAGCCGTCGGGATTGAAGCAGGCGCCCGCCTCGGTCCGCGCAGAGCTGACTTCATCTTCGGTGTCTGACTCGTCGCTCGCAAAAAGCCGCCGACAATCATCTCAACGATCAGGCAGTTTCGCGTTCTCAACGATCGGCACGCGCGTCAGGATGTTGCCCATCTCCCCGAAGATATCCATCTTTTCATCTCCTCGAGGAAGTGGCCCCGCAGTCGCCTCGGAGATGCGTTCGGCATCGGTCTCGCGGCCGGAAAGCGCCAACGCGGCCGCGTGCTTCGCGTCACGCGGCGAGCGTCGACCTCGTCGACGAGCTTTCGCCGCAGCTTATGTGGTGTCCGTCGGGTTGCCACGTGCGGGCAGGATGGTCAACTTGTCGCAGCGTGTGAGCAACCCGCAGACAAATTCTGGTGCGCCTCGTCTGTCTGTCGGCGTTGACCTCGACCGCGGTATTCTAGTCGCCGAGGCCAAAAACAAAATATCGCGCGAGCTCAAAAAAATCGGCGCAGCAAATCTTCAACTCCTGCATTCGTATCGTGTCTGCCGCGTCATGTCAGATATCGACTCGAATGACGCCACGGGTGAGTTCTATCATCTCACCCCGAGGAAGACCCAATTATTAACTGCGCGCGAGAGAGTTACTGTCGGGATTCCGGGCGTGAGTTCCACCCCAACCATTTTCCCGCGCGACGCCATTGTCCTCTCGAGGTCCGTCGCTTGCCCCCGACCTTTGGTCAGACGACGGCGAAGTCGGTCGGAGCGTTATCAACATTCATCGTCTCGATCTTTCTTCGAGTCTAGCCCGCTTCGCGAAAGTATCGACCTTGGCGAGCTCCTCGGGTAATAAGTTCGTCGAGCAGCAGGAAGTCGGAGCGGTGGGCACCGCGCGTCTTGCCATAAGCGCAGTCCCTCCTTGTCCCGAAATGAGCATTAAAATTTATTCATCAAAGAGCTTCGGCGCTATCTCAGTCAGCCCTAAACCCTGAGTGTGTGTTCGCTCACGACGACGTTTCAGTAAGTCTGACCCGAAGCGATGGCGTCGTGGCATGGAAAGGTTGCTCCGTCGTTCGGGTTTCGTCTCTTAAGGTCGAACGAGCGTTCGAGCTTGGCCGCTTTCGACGGCAAGCCGAGGGTTATCCATTTCTACGATGGGGCCTGAGGAGGGTGTCCGCCTTGCTTTGCCCAGATGGAGAAGTGGGCATTGAGTTACAAGGCGGTGTTCCTGTGTGTGTGTGTGGAGGGAAAGGGTGTCGCGACAAGATTCGGTGGCGAGCACTGTGTGAACGCCTTCGTCGAAGGTCCGGGGGATATGCCGCGGTTCCCGGCTCAGCTCGGATGTCAGGGGTTTGCAATTCTCGACGAAGAAAGGAGATTCGTCGCGATAAGAACCAAACCGTGGAATCAGTATCGCGATGAAGCCTACCGCGAGGTCGAAGACATCTTGATGAGCCTCGGCGAGTCGAAGGTGACCGAGGTCGCCTCGACCACCGAGGAGGTCGCTTCCAAGAAGTTGAGACGAGGCAGCCGAGTGATTCTGTCCGGGTCGAGCGTCGACGTCAACGGCTCTGTTGGTACCGTCGCCGAAATTCGCGCCGACGAAAAGGTTGTGGTGCGTCTCGAAGCTAAGACTGTTGTGGTTCCAGAATCAAACCTCTTGAGAACCGGGCCTTTGGCGCGAGTGGAGCACGACGAAATGGACGACGAACACGACAATCTCGTCGAGCTCCTCGAAGCGGCCTGTCGTTCTCCGAGTCGCGAACGCGTCCTTGCCGTGAAGGATGCCTTTGCGAGCCATGCCAGTCACGAAGAAGCTCTTATGGCTCGGATGGATCGCGCGGGCGGCGGCGGATTTTCGGCCACAGAAACTCACGCGAAAGACCACGCCCGCGTTCTCCGACTTGCTGATCAGGCTGCATCCTCTCTCGAGACCCTCCGCCTCCTGGTCGATGCCATCTACGACCACGCCGACAACTTCGACACACACTACGCCGGCAAAATATAGTTCTATTGATGTGCGAGGAACCCGCAGACCTGAGGCGAGCGTGCAATATGACCGTCGGCAGCAGCATAAAGATCGCACTGTGGTTTCATAGCTGACGCGACACTGCACAACAGCTCTCAACAACGTCTTTGGTTTCTTTCTCGCCTCCTTCCTCCAGAGGGTTTCGTGCGTGCAATATGACCGTCGGATGCGCAACAATCACGCTGTGATTTTGTAGCTGACGCGACGCTGCACAACCGGACTCTTTCTTTCGTTCTTTCTTTCTTTCTTTCTTAGCTGACGCGACGCTGCACAACAGCTCTCAACAACGTCTTTGGTTTCTTTCTCACCTCCTTCCTCCAGAGGGTTTCGTGCGTGCAATATGACCGTCGGATGCGCAACAATCACGCTGTGATTTTGTAGCTGACGCGACGCTGGACAACCGGACTCTTTCTTTCTTTCTTTTCTTTCTTTCTTTCTTTCCTCCTGCTCCTTCCGACGATGGCCATGCAAGGTCGGCACGTGCAAGCCGCACCTATTTGAACAACTACAAGTAATCCCCCTTGTTATACGAACAACAGCACCCTCCTATGAGATACGTGTTCGTTCGGGGAACGAACCTGGAGGATATCCCTCCCGACTCACAATCTTTTTGGCGTCCAAGTGCCCGGCGCCGCCCCTGACAGCCGGCATTGATTCACTCCACCGCGATTAAGATTTATAATCGTTTTAAGTTAAGCAGGATGCAGGAAGTGAGCAAATGGATGAACCGGCAGGCCGCGCAAAGTGGAGCGTAGCAAGTTCAGTCGTGTAGAAGGAGGGTAGCAGCCAAGGAGGAAAGCACGAGACGATAAAAGGGAGTGCTGAGAAGAGACATCCCCTTTTGTAGGGGGGGGGAGTCGGTGGGCTCGGTCGCGAAACGAGCGCGGAGATGACAGAGAGATAAATAGATAGATATCGTGCCGTCGCCGCCGCCGCCATATTACATCATAGTTGAAGGCATTAACGAGGAAAAGAGGAAGAAGAAGAAGGGTGACCCATAGCCATGAAAGCTGACGCGCGTCTCCCGCGCGGGGCGGGGGCACATCGATGGATGGATGGATGGATGGATGGATGCTTCGAAGGAAGGAATAGTGGCTCGTCGACGGCGAAGGGCGTCGTGAAAACAGAATAATGATGATGAAGAAGAAGAAGAAGAAGAAGAAGAAGAAGGATGGCTCGGAAAAATGCTTCATCACTTTCTCGGAGAGACGACTACTTTGAGAGGAGGTCACGCAGCCGGGTCGCGGCCTTTTCGTTTTCTTGGGGGTCAGGAATGGATTCGACAGGGGTGATGCCCATGGAGTTGGCTGCCGAGATGTCCGCGCCAGCTTGGATTAGGATGTTGGCGCATTCGAGACGAGGCTGGAGCTTATCTTTTTTCTTGAAGCGGGAGACGAGCAAGTGGAGCGGGGTGTCTTGGTTGAGGCCGTTCTTGGCGTTGACGTTGGCTCCGGAGGCAACGAGCACCTCGACGGCTCGGGCGTTGCCCCAGAGGCAGGCAATGTGGAGGGGGGTCTGGCCCAGCGGATTGGCGTAGGAGGGGTCGACGCCAGACTGGAGGATAGCCTTAAGAGCGACAACATCGTCCCTTTGGGATGCGCCCAAAAGGGCGTTCTGCTGCCGCTCCATAGCCCTGACGCGCTCAGCCTGGGAAATCCTCTCCGCGTTCTCGGGGGAATCGAGGCATTCGCGGAAGCTTTTTTCCAGTTCTGCTTTGTTCAGCTTCTTGCCGATGAAAACTAGTTTGTTGCGTCGAGGTTCGCTCCCCCAACGCTCGTCGTCGAAATTGCCGTCGAAGATCATGTGGACGCCCTGGTACACAAACTTGTTCGGAGCGCCGGATATGGCAAGGACGCCCTTCATCCTGTAGATGTCGTTTCCTTTATTCTGCAGGATGTCGCCGATCCACTCGTTGGCGAGGAGCATGTGGACGTCGCCGGGGATCGTGATGCTGACGCTCGACACGGAGGCATCGTGAGAGTGCTCGCCGTCCGTGTCGAGGAAGGCGGGATCCATCTTAAGAGTTCGATTCAAGTCGAATCCTCGAATACCCAAGACTTGATCGACCGAAACTCGCGACCGTTGCGATCTCGCGATTGGGGCGAACGCGTTTATGGAACGTAGGCGGGACTCGACGCGCTCGAGATCGGTCTCGGAGACGAGGTCGATCTTGTTGAGAATTATTCGATCCGCGAACGCTACTTGTTCCACGGCTTCGTTTTCGGCTCCGTCCGGCTTCTCCTCGTCGAGGTGCTGCTCGACGTGCTTGGCATCCACGAGCGTGATGAGCCCATCGAGCCGCGCGAAGCTTTGAACCTTGGGCTCGACAAAAAAAGTCTGAGCGACAGGAGCCGGATCCGCCAGACCCGTCGTCTCGATCACGATCGCGTCGAGCTTCAAACCGGCCTTCACTTTCGCGCACAGTTTGTCCAGCACCACGACCAGATCTTGGCGGACTGTGCAGCAGATGCACCCGTTCATCATCTCGATGATCTCCTCGCTGGCTTGCATCTTTGTGTTCTTCGCCAAAAGCGCGTCATCTATGCCGACCTCGCCAAACTCGTTCTCAATCACAGCGATCTTTTTTCCGTGTTCCGCAGTCAAGATGTGGTTAAGCAACGTCGTCTTGCCGCTCCCGAGGAACCCCGTGAGCACCGTCACCGGAACGCGCGCATCCATACCTCCTTCTTGCGACGCCATCATCGAACCGAACCGAACCGAACCGAACCTTCTTTCTCCCGCACCTCTCGCCTAATAATAAGTCTTACCCAGAGCTCGTGGTTCTCTCGAAATTCGGGTTCCGTGTTGTTTTTTCAACAACTAGGGTTTCCGTTTCTATGTAGTAGGTATCCGTTGGTGACGACGACGACGATCCCTTACCTCTCTCTCCATGAGAGGGAGGGAGTGGGAGATTGTAGCGCGGCTTCCTGTACGTATTCAGCCCGCCATTACTACTCCGTAGGCTAGTTAGTGTGCCTGGAGAGATGATCGCCTGCCGCACGCGCACTTGGAAGAAAAACAGGCCCCAGTCACCAGCGCGGGACGAGCTCCGAGAGAATCATCGGCGGTTAGAGAGAAAAAAAAGAACTTGCTGTTGGGTGTGGGGGGGGGGGGGTTAGAGATAGATACGAGGATGTAATGTGTGATTCCCACCATGCGCGAGGCGTACGGGAAGTTGGGGGCACATTCGTCGGTCGTTCCTGAAGAACCGCGGAGGTCGCGGACCTGCCACTAAAAAATTCCCGGCCCCGAACGAACGCTACATTGTCCATTTTCTTTACCCGGGGAGAGGCAGAATCTTGGGGGGCGCCGACACGAGGGAGTGTTTGTTGATTGTCGTCTCGTCTCTCTCTCTCGGGGCCCAACGGATCGTAGGGTTTTTTTCTCAAAATAAATAAATAAATATTAAGGCAAGAGAAATGGAGGTGGTGTGGTTGTTTGTTGGTTGGGCGGCTGTGGCAGCCCAGACCCCGAAGAAGCCGCCGGCGCCACCCAACATCGTGATGATCCTCGCCGACGATCTCGGGTGGGGTGACGTCGGCTTTCACAACTCGACGGTCGCGACGCCGACGATGGACCGGCTTGTGGCTGAAGGCGTGGAGCTAAATAGGCACTACGCGCATTACTACTGCACGCCGAGCCGCGCGAGCCTCCAGAGCGGGCGGCTGCCGGTGCACCTGTTGTTGGCACTGCCGGGCCCGTGCGACCGGAACGGGGCTATCCCGTACAACATGACCGGCGTCGCCGAGAAGCTCAAGTTTGCGGGATACGAGACGCACCAAGTGGGAAAATGGGACGCGGGACTAGTGACCCCGAAGCACACGCCGCATGGGCGCGGGTACGACACGTCGCTGTCGTACTTTGGGCATGGGAATTGGGCCTGGACGCAGAAGGAGTGGGGTGGATCGGAGACGAACTCGACGTCGTTGCCCGACTTGTCGAGCTCGTCCATCACCGATCTCTGGGACACGGACCGTCCGGCGTTTGAGCTGAACGGGTCGAAGCACGAGGAGTATCTGTTTCGCGATCGCATGTTGTCAGTTATCGCCAAGGCCACCAAGCCATTGTTCCTCCAGTACGACTCGAAGCTCGCGCATTATCCGCTCCAAGCGCCCGAGGAGTATCAACGCGAGCCCGGCGTCGTGCCCGACAACACGCGCGTGTACCACGGCATGGTCCGGTTTCTCGACGACCAGCTGGCGGCGATCGTCGGGGCGCTCGAGCCCGTCTGGAATTCTACGCTCGTGGTGTTTAGCGCAGACAACGGCGGCTTCGTCGAGGCGGCGGACGGTCCGTGCAACACGACGCGGCGAGGATCGGGCGAAGTCGGGCACGGGACCGCGTGCGTCAACGGCGAGTTTGGGGCCTCGAATTACCCGTTGCGTGGCGGCAAGAACAGCGCCTGGGAAGGCGGCATCCGGACGGTCGCCTTCGCGTCGGGGGGATTTTTGCCTCTCTCGGCTCGAGGCTCCAAGCTCGACGCCATCGTTCACGTCGCCGACTGGTACGCGACCTTTTGCGCCCTCGCCGGCGTCTCGCCCGTCGACAACGTGTATCCGCCGATCGATTCTGTCAACGCCTGGCCGCTCATTATCGGCGACGCGACAGAAGCGCGCGCGTCGTTTCTGGTCGACCGAGACGCCTACGTCCGAGGTCCTTGGAAGTATATAGCGCCCAACACGACGCTCGTCGACGACGCCCGCGGCGGACCCGTCTACCCGAACATGACGTCCTTCGACGATCCTATCTCGACGTACTCGCGCGTCTGCGGCGCGCGCGGCTGCTTGTTTAACGTGGTCGACGATCCTTTCGAGGAGCACGACGTGGTCGACGACAACGCCGACCTTGTCGACGACCTGCGCGCCGAGCTCGCGGTCCAAGTCGAAGCCATTTTCACTGTCGACCACTCCGACGACCCCGCATGCCTCACCGCCGCGCGTGACCTCTACGGCGGCTTCTACGGCCCCTGGAAGGACGCGAACGGAAAACCCGTCCGCACTCCACGACGACAATGATGATGATGATGAGCGCCGTCTGTGATAAATAAATAACGTGATGATTGATTCCTTAAAAGCGCGGTGATCTCTAGTGATGATGACGACGACGACGGCGTCCTTTTATTCTATAGCTAGCGTGCTCAAAAAAAAAGCACAACAGCAATGCAGCAGCAGGAGAAGAAGAGCAAGCACAAAAAGAAGAAGAAGCATGTTCGACCGTCATCCGTTTTTTCCACCCCCGATGGAGGCGATGGAGGCGGAAACTTGGAAAGAGAATTCGAATTTGGCAGACTCCTCATTCATGGGGAGCGGGTGGGTGCGAGAGGGAGGCACGCAACGACCACGGGTGTAGAGGTGTGGAGAATGAACGCAGTTCCGAAATAAGCTAGGGGTGGGCGAGGGTCGGGCGAATCGGCTTGCGGACGCCGATGCCGTGAATTTCCTCGTCGAGCTTGATCGCGTAGCCGGCTCCGGCGTTGCCCATGATGAACCTGGTGGACTTGACGCCCGGGATGGCCGTGAGGGCGGACTGGAGCGCGTCCCAGGACTTGAAGTTGAAGGTGGTGACGTCGGCGGCAGGACCGGGCTTTTCGATGTCGATGACGTTGTAGGCGATGTCGCCGCGCGAGGCGTTGATCTGCTGGAGGATGTTGATCTGGGAGGATCCGAAGAGGCTCATGATTTCGCCGAGCATGCCGGGGCGGTTCTCGTTGACGATGCAGATTCGATTGATCGAGTCGGGCCGAGACGAGAGGGAAGTAGTGGGAAAGTTGACCGAGTTGACAATGCTGCCGGTTTCGAGGAATGTTTTGACCGTGTCGGCGGCCATGGAGGCCGCGTTCTCCTCGGCCTCGGCCGTGGAGGCACCGAGGTGGGGTATCGAGATGACGTTCTCGCGCTCGGCGAGGTCGGGAGGAAGCGCGAAATCGCAGACGTAGCGCCCGGACGCGCCCGAGCGATACCTCGCCTCGAGGGCGTCGGTGTCCACGAGTTCGCCGCGCGCGAAATTGAGGAGACAGGCATCGGGCTTCATGGCGGCGAGCTGGGCGTGGCCAATGAGGTGGTGCGTCACGTTCTTGATGTAGGGCGCGTGCAGCGTCACGTAATCGGCCGTAGAGCAGATTTCGCCCAAATCGGTCGTCACCTTGAAGTCGTTGGCCGTGCCGGGGAGCCGGAGGGCCGCCTCGACCGAGAGCGCGGGGTCGTAGCCGACAACCCGCATCCCGAGGGCAATGGCCGCCTCGGTGACGGCCGCCCCTATCGCGCCGAGACCGATCACGCCGAGCGTCTTGCCCGTGATCTCTCGACCCCCGAAGAGTGCCTTGTCCTTTTCGATGCGCTCGTGGGCCGTCCCCGCCTCGTGGAGCTGCTTCATGTGCGCGGCGCCCTCGACGATGCCCCGAGACGCGAGCAGCAACCCGCACAAGACGAGTTCCTTGACCGCGTTCGCGTTCGCGCCCGGCGTGTTGAACACGGGAACCCCCAGCTCGGTCATGCGCTCCACGTTGCAGTTGTTCGTCCCCGCGCCGCACCGCGCGATGGCCCGGCACATGATCGGCACGTCGCTCTCCGTGAGCTTGTGGGACCGCAGCAAGATCGCGTGCGCGATGCCCTCCTTGGCCGCCTCGGAGTCCGCCGGGATTATCTGGTACTTGAGGGGGTCGAACCGCGCGAGACCCAGGGGCGAGATCTTGTTGAACGTCTTTACGAGAAACCGACCCAGATTCTCGCCGGTCACCATCGTCCGTCGAGGAGGACGCAGTAGCATCCTTTCTGCAACTCGAAATGACCAACCTAAATTTTATTTTAGAGAGGAGGGTTTTTGCTGTCGCGTCTTCTCTCGTCGTGACGTCACATGGTCGTCCGCGCCACCCTTCTTCTTCGTCGGCGCCTGGCGACGGCGAGCCACGAGGCCGTGGTGGAGGCGATGCGTTCCTTATCGCTCGTCGAGGACGTGGCGCCTCTGGCGTCGATAGTCTGGAGCCCGACGCCACAGGAGCTGCGGCACGAACTGTCGTTGCGGCCGCGGCACGCGTCGGCGAAGGAGATGGTCGCGGCGACGCCCGAAATCGACCCCTTCTCGGTGGTGCGGCCCGAGCTCCGCGGCATGGCGAGCCGCATGAGCGAGCTCGTGAAAATCGACCACCCCCTCCTCGCGTCGGCGGCCTGTCACCTCTTCGAAGGCGACGCCGGAAAGAAGTTCCGGGCGGCCATGGTTCTCCTCGTGTCCAAGGCCTGCAACGGCGCCCCGACCCCGCGGCAGACGCGACTCGCCGAAATTGTCGAGATGATTCACACGGCGAGCCTGTTCCACGACGACGTCATCGACGGCGCGCCGACGAGGCGAGGCGTCGCGTCGGTCAACAACAAGTTCGGCGACAAGGTCGCCATTCTCGCGGGCGACTTCTTGCTCGCCCGCGCCTGCGTCGCCCTTTCGAGGCTCCGCGACTGCGACGTTGTCGAGGTTTTGGCCGCAGTTATAGAGCACCTCGTGCGCGGAGAAATCGTCCAGATGCGACCCCGACTCTGCGATAACGACTCTCTCCTCGAGGCCTACCTGGCAAAAAACTTCTACAAGACGGGCTCCCTCATGGCCAACGGCTGCCGCGCGGCCGCCATGCTCGAGGACAGCCCCCTCTGCGACGCAGCCTTCCGGTACGGCCGCCACCTGGGCCTCGCGTTCCAGCTCGTCGACGACGTCCTCGACTATTGCGGCTCCGAAGCCGACTTGGGCAAGCCGAAATTAGCCGACCTCCGCCAGGGCCTCGCCACGGCCCCCGTCCTCTTCGCCCTCAACGACCACCCCGACCTCCTCCCCCTCGTTACTCGCAAATTTGCCCTTCCCGGCGACGTCGACGCCGCCCTCGCCTTGGTCTACGAGACCAACGCGATCGACAGGGCGCGCGACCTCGCCTACGTCCAGGCCGACCTCGCCAAAGACGCCCTCGACCCCTTTCCCCCGTCGGACGCCAAAGACGCCCTCCTTTCCCTCGCCACCAAGGTCGTTACCCGCAACCATTAACACAAAAAAAAAAAAGCTGGTGGGTGGGTGGGTTTTTTTTTATAATATTATTATAAAAACAACCTACTTCCCTTCTTGTTGGTCTGCGAGGAGGGAGTTCCAGGGGCGCGGGCTGCTGCAGATGGACGCGTCGTCTTGTTGTTGCGGCGGGGGGGTTTGGACGTCGGCTTCCCTCGGCGAGGAGAAGAAGAGGTCCATCACACTCTCGGGAGGCGTGAAGGTCGAGTTCGTGCGCTCGTCGTCGAATTGGATGTTGACGACCGAGTAGGCGTTGCTGCCCGCCGGCGAGAGCAGCGTCGAGTTCTCTCGCGTGCGTTCCAAAGGATGAGGCGAAGCTGGTTCCGAAAAGACGACGCGCTTTCCTTCGGGTGGTGGTTGTTCCGGCTTGTCGAACGCGCACCCGACGCCGCAGTGACCTCCGGGTGCGATCTCCTCGTCGTCGACGAGAATCGCCTTTCGAGCGTTCCTTATCACCCCCAGATGCATGTCGTATTGAAACTCGTAGTCTCCCCCCTCGGTACCGTTCGTTGATCTCACCGCCTCGGCGTCGCATGTCTTTTTCGGGACCTTGATTACTCCCTTTTCCATGTCGTACCGCAGCTCGAACGACGGTTCGTTTTCGTCGTTTTCGTCGTCCTTGGATTGCTGTAGCTCGTTGGATAGTGCGACCGGCGCAGTCGTCTCCTTGCTATCTTCTTCTTCTTCTTCTTCTTCTTCCGGTGGTGGCGGTGTTTTGACCACGCCCTTTTGCAGGTCGTACCAGAAATCGCCGCCCCCAGCCTTCATCCAGGCGTCGTGCATCTTTCTGTCGATCAAGCAGCGCGGGCTGTCTTCCCTGAAGCAGATCGCGGCGACGATCACGAAAATCGAGCACATCGATGCGACGATGAGAATGATCAAGCCTGGAGCCATATTTTCGTCCTCTCGCTTTCCCTTTCTTTTCTTGCTGCTGCTGCTGGTGCCAGAATCTCTCGTATCGCTCGGACTCGACGTCGGAGCGTCCGTCGCGCACGAGCTCCCGCATGCCTCGTAGGCCGCGCGCCCGTCTTCCCCCCGGACGCCGCATCGCGGGAGGTGATTCCCAACCCACGCGCAGTCTTTGGACGGCTCGTCGCGCTTGTACCAGGCCGCGTCGTCGACCGGAACGGGCGTCGGACCGAAAGTCGGCCGGCGCGTCGGCCCGGGCGTCGGCGCGAACGGAATCACCGGACTTCGGGTGGGCTCGTAGGTCGCCGTCGGCTCGTAGGTAGGCAAGTCTGTCGGCGAGTAGGTCGGCTTGCTCCAATCCACGACCGCAGACCTGATACGCATCGCCATCACCTTGTACCCCTCGTCGTTCGGATGAATAATGTCGTCGTACAAGTCGTCGTTGGCGAAAATTTCGTCGTTCTCCTCAATGTCGCCGTCCACCCTTTCGAACAAGTCTCGCAGATCCAGGAGGTGAACGTCGTTGGAAGCGGTTATTTCTCGGATGACAGCTGGAAGCTCCTGATTAACGATTGTTGGGTCCGGCCAATCCCCGTCGGCCTCGTCCGCCCGGAGTTGCAGCGGCGGAATGAGCACTATAATGTTGGGCGACGACTCCAGTTCCTCGAACGCCGCGATGAACTCGTTGTACTTGTTCCTAAACTCCTCCTCGGCGTTGCTGATGCCGCGCCAGTTCTCTTCCTTGGCGTCGTTCGTCCCGAGCCCGATCACCACGTAGTCGGGGGAGCTCGACAGAGCGTCCTCGTATTCGTCCGTTTCGACGTACGCTTTTCCCGTCGAGGCCATCATTGTCCTTCCGCCTCTCCCAAAGTTCTTCACTTCGTAGTCGCCGCCGAGCAAGTCCTGGGCCTGCGATGGATAGGACATGTCGTCGTTGGAAGCGCCGCTGCCTTGGGTGATGCTGTCGCCCACGCAAATCACCATGATTGCGCTCTCCACGCCTCTCGCGATCACGATCCACCACCAGATACTTCGTGCCATCCTCGGAGCTTTTCTTCTTCTGCTGCTTGTTCGCACTATATAGTAGCGCTTCGCTTCGTTTTGGGGAGTGACCGATCGAGCGATATTATTATGACGTGGCAAACGATATCTTGTCCGCGTCCTAGTATCGCCAGTCAGCCGCCGAACTTCTTTTTTTTTCTGGTGGCGGGGGGTTCGTACCGTACTTCTTCTTCTACTTCTTCTTCTTCTTCTTCTTCTTCTTCTTCTTCTTCTTCTTCTTCTTCTTCTTCTTCTTCTTCTTCTTCTTCTTCTAGAAAGTGAATGAATGAATGAATGAATAAATGAAGGGCACGCAATCGCCGCCGCGCCAGGCACGGCCAAGGGGGGGGGGGGGTGTGCGGATGGTGCTGCTGCTGCTGCCTGAAGGCATGGAGAGTGGAGACGTCGTGCGCGCTCGAGGTCGTCGCTTACACGAAGAAGACCTTGATCTCGCCCACCTCGCCGTGTGGGGAAGCGGGTGGGGAGTCGTGCGGTTTCGGGGTGGTCGCGGCTGTCGCTGCGGCAGCGGCGACTCGAACCCGGTGCGCGCGGATAAGGTGGAGTTGCCACCACTCGGCGCCAGGCAGCTGCTTTTTGAGGGACCCGAGACTGGCGCCGTCGTCTTGCGAGGCTCTCAGGATGAGGTCCGAGTCGGGGATGAGGGGTTCCAGCACGGACCAGTCGTAGGCGTGGCCGGCAGTGATGGCCTCGGTAAGGTAGCCGAGGACGGTCGACTTTTTGTTTCCGCGCTCGGCGCAGATTTCGTCGATGGTGAGCTTGCGCACGAAGAACATGTCGTAGACAGCCTGCTTGGAGGGCTGGAGCTTTCGCGCCGTCTCGAGCGCGGCGACGAGGTGGGGGCGATGCTTCGCGGGCGGCGTCGTCTTGTGCTTCTTGTCGGAGATCGGCGCGCGAGGGGGAGATGAGGAGGGTCGCTTGTTGTCACTCGGCGCGTCGGAATCGGCCGAAGCTCGCTTCTGCAGCGCGGCGAAGATCCGAAAAGCCGCGTACGCGACGGAGGCGTTCGACAAGCTCGCGTCGAGCGTAGCGTCCACGGCGACTTCGATCGAGTCAGCTTGAGCGAGATCCAGCACATCAAGAGTTGGCCAGACAACAACATCGAGTCGCTGGTGGATAAAATCGAAGGCGTCCTTGGTGCCGACCTTGAGGACGCGCCGGCTCGTCAATATCTTGTTGAGGTGGGGGAATCCGACGCGGAAAACAAAGTCGTCGTCGTGCGCGGCGAGCTCGACCTCTACCCGTCCGCCGACCGCCCGCGCCGCCAGCCCCAGCACGAACTTGTGTCTCGCCCAGCGGCCGGTCTGCGCGAAGCACGCGAGCTCGAGTTTGGCGCGCGCCTTGGCGCTGGTGGCGTCGTCGGCGACGATGTGGACCTTGCGCGACTGTCGGAGCGCCGGTTTTCGGGCGTTGAAGCGTGTCGCCGACATCTGGAGCCGCGGCGGCGGCGGCGGCGCCGAGTCCTCCTCCTCGGACTCGCTCCCCGACTCGGTCGCGTACGGGTCCACCACCGCCGTCGTCGCGCTCCTTTGCGTGTCGGCATCAGGCACGCTGCTGCTGGTATTACTTTGCTGGGTTGTTGTTGCGACCCCCTCCTCCTGCTGCGTCCCGTTCTCCACGGCCCGGCCGCTCGTCAACGAGGAAGCGGATTCCATAACAACAATGAACTAACGGACAAACACCCTCACTATGAAAAAATGCCCTCGCGCGCCCAGCCTTGAGTTTGCTCCTAAACCCTGTACGTATTATTATTTTTAGGAAAGGAGATGGAAGGCTGGGTGCCGTCGGTCGAGCACGCGGGTCTCGAGGCGTGGGAGAAGGTGTACGAGCCCGCCGAGGACACCTTCCTGCTGCTGGACACGCTCTACTTGGACCGCGCGCGGCTGCGCGAGGCCGCGCTCATCGTGGAGGTCGGACCGGGAAGTGGCGTTGTGGCGACTTACGCCTCCAAGCTCGCGCCGCACGCCTGGGTCCTCGCCGTCGACGTCAACCCCGCTGCCTGCGAGGTGACGAGGGCCACCGCGGTTGAGAACCGCGGTCGCGTCGAGGTCGTGCGAGGGGACCTCATCTCGAGCGTCGCCAAGTGCGACGCTTTGGTGTTTAACCCCCCTTACGTGACAACGCCCCCCGAGGAGGTCGGTGGCACCGGCGTCGAGGCGAGCTGGGCGGGCGGGGTCCACGGGCGGCAGGTCATCGACCGGTTTCTCTCGATGCTCCCGGGGCCGAGGCTCGTCTACCTCCTCCTCAGCGAGGAGAACAAGCCGGAGGAGGTCGAGGGCCAACTCGCGGCCCTCGGCTACGAGGTGCGTGCGTGCCATGATGATTATTATTCTCCTCATCGCGCGTACGCAGGTGGAGCGGGTTTTGAGCCGTCGAGCGCGTCGAACAACAATCCGCGGCGTCCCGTTGTTGTTGTTGTTGTTGTTGCTGTTGTTGTTGTCGTGGTGGCAGAGTGGTGGCACAGTAGTGGTGGTGGTGGTCGTCGTAGATTACACATATTTTGTGGGCGTAGGAAACGAAGGGCTGTGCGTGGTGCGTGCGGTAGTTGACGTTGAGGAGGTCGCAACGGGTTTTCCGCGTTGAAGTCAGCATCATACACGTTAGGGTGCACTTATTACTTCACTTCAAACCACCACCACCAGTGTGAGTGAGTGAATCCTTGGTGTCCACAGATCACGACGACGACAAGAAGCGACGGCGGATGAACGCGTGCGGATCGCGGGGCAGCGGCAGCCCCGAGACGACGATGATGATGCCTCTGGTCGCGCGGACGACCAAGTTGTCGAGACTGGTGGTGGTCGGGGGCGGGATCAGCGGTCTCGCGGCCGTGGACGCCGCGCTGCGGTGCTCCAAGGCGCCGGACGAAGTGGTGCTGGTGAACGATGGGGCGCGGGTAGGGGGTCACGCGGTGACGGCGACGCTGCCGGGGAGCGGAGAAAAAGTGGACCTGGGGTTCATGGTCCTGAACGACTGGACGTACCCAAACTTGCTGGAGCTGTACGAGGCGTACGGCGTAGAGACGATCGAGACCGACATGTCCTTTGCCGTGGACACGGGCGAGAAGAGCTGGTCGTTCCAGGCGACCGTCGCATGGGTGTTGCGGTACGCGTGGCGGTCGGAGACGCGTCAATTCGCGCGGGACTACGGCGCGTTCCGGGTCGCGGCTCTCGAGCTGTTGAAGGACGACGGGCTGGACGACACGACCCTCGCGACGTTCTGGGCCCACTTGCCCGAGCGGTTTGTGAAGGGGTGGCTCGCCCCCTTCGTCCGCGCCGTCTGGTCGGTCGCCCAGGTGTCTGACGTGGGCGAGTTTCCGGCGGCGCCGACGATCCGTTTCATGAACAATCACGGGTTCCTCGACGATTTCGGGAACATGCTCCGGTGGCGGACCCCGCGGCACCGGAGCGAGGAGCTCTGCGAGGCGATCGTTCGGCGGTGGACGAGCGCCGGCAAGCTCCGGGTCTTGACGGCGGCGAAGGCCCGGGCCTGTTCGATGCACTCGGTCACTCTCGAGGACGGAACGCTCGTGACGGCCGACTACGTCGTTCTGACGACGCAGGCCCCCACGCAGCGCGAGCTCCTGAGGAACGGGGGCGTATCTTTTCGGGCCAATCTCCTCAACGAAGTTCGGGTGAGTCGCTGGACGGCCTCGCTCCACCGCGATCCGCGGTGCATGCCGCGCGTCGAGGCCGATTGGTCTTCGTGGAACGTCTTGCCCGACGGCCGCCTCACGTACTGGCTCTCGCGCCTCCAACACCTCACCGACCGCGCTGTTTTTCTCACGCTCGATTCGGAGGAGGAAGAGGAAGGAGGACCTGCCCCCCTCCGGGACGTGATATTGCGCACGCGGTTCGAGCACCCCGTCCTGACCCCCGCGACGACGATCGCCGCGAAGAGGCTCAAGCTCGTGTCTCGCGGCACGTCGCTCCAGCACGCGGGGGCGTGGATGGCCCACGGGTTCCACGAGGACGGGGTCTTGTCGGCGCGGCGGGCCGTGCGGGATGTCCTCGGCGATCCCTCGATCCGGGCCGCGCGGCCCGACGCGCGGACTCCGCTGCCGCCGACGCCCGTGACGGCCGAGCTCTCGCACGTCGATTCGGACAACGTCGCGTTTCGTTCGAGGTTCGCGATGGTTCGGTTCGAGGCATCCCACGCGCCGCGCGGCGTCGTGCCCGCCGACCACCCGGGCCTGTGTCGGGGGTCCCCCTCGACCCGCGAGCCCATCCGGAACGCGGACGTTCGCGACACCTTTTTGAGGGAAACCGGGGTCTATCCCGTCGGGCGCGTCGACGTCGTGGCCGCGCCGCGCGCCTTCTCGTGGCTCGCGGCGTTTAACCCCCTGACCTGGTGCCTCGTGTACGACGAGCTCGACGGCGCCAAGGTTATTGGCCACCTCGTGGAAGTCCACAACACGCCCTACGGCGAAGCCGTCGTCTACGGTTGGCTCGGGACGGCCCACCGCGCTCCCAAAAAAATGCACGTCTCGCCCGCCCACGCTCCTCCCAACAACGAAGGCGAAGACGAGGATGATAACAACAAGTTTTTTTACGAATTCCAAGTCGGAGAGGCCTCCTCCAAGACCCTCACCGTGAGACTCGTCCAGGAGCAAAGGAAGCGCCGTCGCGTCGTTATTTTCGCCACGACGATGAAACTCGCCGCGGACGAGAGGTGGTGGTTGCTTCACAAGTTGGGCTCTCCGATAGCCTTCGCGGAGGTCTACGCGCGCATGTTCTACCGCGTCGTCGCGACGCGCCGCCGACCTTTCTTTTCCTACACCCCTTCCGCCGCCACCGCCGCCGCCGGCGGCGGCGTGACGGCCCGCGTCTGCCGAGCGACGTTGTTCGCGACGCTCGCGGTCTGCGCGGCCCGGCCCTCGGTCCACCAGCTCCGGCTCGTCGCGCTCTGGGCCCTCGCGACCCTCGCGACCGTCTCGCGCGAGTGGCGCATCGATATCCTCTTGATTTCCCAGGGACTCTTCGGCGCAGCTCTCAAAGCATCCCCCAAACCCAGAACCGCTCTCGTCCAGCTCGGCGCTCACCTCGCGCTCGGCGCGTCGCCCCTGTCGAGATCCACCCGAATAGCCGCCGACGCGATGCTGCTGTTGACGCCCTACCTCGTCAACACCAGACTCCTCGCGGGCTGGACCTTATTTTGGCTCGCCGCGCGCCTCGCCGTCGTCGCGCGGTCCGAGCACGTCGCCGCCGTCGCCGCGCCGCGGCGCGTCGGATACCGCCACGATCGCGACCTCGACGCCCACAAGCGCGCCATGACCGTGTTGGGCCTCGTCCACGCCATCGCGATGACCTTGTTTGCGGTCTTCCATGCCTCAAAGATCTTCCACAAAACGGCGCGCGTTCCCTTTGACGACCAGAGCGTCGCGATCGCGAACGACGCGTTTCGAGGCTACGTCGCGCACGACGTCGTCTTCGGCGCCGTAGTGTTAGGCCCGGCCGAAAGACCCTTTCTCCAGTACACTCCCCTCATCTTCGCCCACCACGTCATATTCTGGCTCGCCTCCTTCGTCAACGCGAGATTTAAAATATATTCCCACGATTTCGTCTACCTCGTTTCCGGCGAATTTTCGACCGTTTTCTTATACCTCCATTCTCTATATCCCGCGAACGTCCCCGTTTTCCTTGCCTTCGTCCTCACCTTTGGCCTTTCGAGGGTCTTGCTTCTCTCCTTCGGCTTTGCCTTCGCGACGTACTGGCGCTTCCCCGCCTACCTCCGAGCGTCCAACTCCGGATCCGTCCCCGCGTTCGCCGTCTGGCTCACGCCTTTTACGATCCTCCTCGCGATCGCGACCAACGCGTACTGGTTCGCCTCGCTCTGGCGCAAATGCTGGGACCGCGTCCTCCCGCGGTATGCGTGCCGCCTCGTCGAGGACTTCCTCGGCCGCCGCGGCCTCGCGCGACGCGTCGACGTCAAGTACCCTCGGCGCGCTACGTCCCTCGTCCTCGCCCGCGGCGACGTCGGATTGGGCGAGGGCTACGTCGAGGAGGCCTGGACGACCCGAACAACCGACGACCTCGCCCGCGTCCTCCGCGCCACCGCCCGCGCCTACGGCGACCTCACCGACGCGACCTCCCTCGTCGGCAGGCTCTGCACCCGCGCGGTCGAGGCCACCTTCTCGTTCGACACCGTCGAGGGTCGCAAGGCGTCCATTTCGGCTCACTACGACCGCGACGAAGACCTCTTCAAGCACATGCTCGGCAACACCATGGTCTACACCTCGGCCCTCTGGCGCAAGACGACGACGACCACCACTTCGACCAAGCCCGAGCCGGAAGGGACCGAAGACTGGTGGTCGCGGGGCGACGAGGACGGAGATCTCGACCGAGCTCAGCACCGCAAGGTCCTCCGCGTTATAGAACTCGGCGCCGGCGCTCCCGGCAAGCGCCTCCTCGACCTCGGGTGCGGCTACGGAGAACTCGTCCGCGAGGCGGCACTTCGCGGCCTGCGCGCGGTCGGTCTCACGAACTCGACGCTAATGCAGGCGGGCGCGATGGACAGGCTCCAGGGTCTCGACGCGACCGTCGTCCTCGGCGACATGCTGGTCCCCCCTACCGACCTCGGCCGCTTCGACATCGTCACCTGCGTCGAGGCCATCGAAGCCCTCCATTTCGATCAGTACCGCTCCTTCGCGCACTCCGTCGCTGATCACCTCAAACCTCGAGGCCGCGCCGTCTTTCAGATTATCCACGGCTACGCCTCGCGCAACCCCTCCATCCGACAGAAAGCGCACCGCCCGCCGTCCACCTTCGTCCAGACCTACATCTTCCCCGACCAGCAGCTTCCCTACCTCGAGCACGTTTACGACGAATTCCGCTCCGCGGGTCTTCGCTGCGTCTATTCCGAAGCGACCGGACTCGACTACGCCAGGACCCTCAGGGCCTGGCGTCACAACCTCGACGCGATGCCCGTCTCGGCCGCCTCCGCGCGCACCCGCCGCGTCTTCGAATTCTACCTCGCCTGGTGAGACTATTCTTTTTTTTTTCCGGAATCCATTCTCTGCAAAACAGGTGCGAGGCGGGCTTCGACGCCGGCCTCATCGACGTCACGCGCTGCGTCTTCGAACGACACGACTAGCTCTCGTCTCGGCCGCGAGTGACTGACTGACTGACTGACCAAAAATTAACTCGGCCTCGTCGACGACGAAAAAGAACTCGTCTCCGATGACACTCTTATCTTCTCCTACTCCTCGATTTAAGTACCACCTTTCAACAAGCTTCGAGTGTCTTTATCTCTTCTATTTCAAGGCACCCACTACGAACCAACGAATGAACTGCGCTTACGTCTCCGTCGGACGGCCTTCGCACTATGTATAGGCCCCGACCTCGCGACTGATGATCACCACGCGTCGTCGACACTCCCCCTCCCCTCTATCTATATACTCTCCGCCCCTTCTTCTCTTGCGTTCCTCCCGCGTTGGGTAGGCGACCACGACGTCTGGGGGAAGCAGCAGCGCAACTTACCTCCTGCCTCGGTGTGGACGGCGTAGTTGGCTCCATGGAACCCCTATGCCTTGCTCCGGTGGCTCCCCGACTTTCCCCTTGCCGGTGTTTTCTTCTTCTTCTTCTTCTTCTTCTCAGTCATCAGAGAGCTATGCGCACGCAAATCCTAAATTTGTTTCGGGTTCACGTACAACGGACGTGAGGTCTTTGAACGGACGTCATCGATCAAAAGACTGATAATAATAAGTCTTTTATGTTGTTGTTGTTGTTGTTGTTCGATGTGCTCAAAAGAAGAAGCCATCGTCGAAGCTGCGATGGAGTCGTGGAGCGCGAAACAAAGAGCATCAGAAGTTCGGAAAAGCGCCAAGTCGACACGGGATGATCGGCTCAACGCCGAGGCCGACGTCGTGCATTTTGCGAATCGGGTGCGGGAGCTTACCGGACACGCGGAATCAAAACTTGAGGTCGACCAAACCGAGCGCGAGACACTGGTGTCGATCTTCGAGGCGACGGGCGGGTATGGGTGGCATAGGCGCGGCGGATGGGTGGGGCGCGCGGGGACTCGCAGACAGCGCGCGGTGCCCTACTTTGCGATCCAGCCAAGGTTCTGGGAGGGGGTCGGGATGGTGGGTGGCTCGGTCGAGGCGCTCGAGCTCGCAAAGAACAACCTCGTCGGAAACTTTCCATCAATTGACGCGCTCAAACGCCTTCGCACCTGTCGCCTCGACTACAACGACCTCGAGGGTATCGGCAATAAAATGCCGGCGTCGCTCGTCGAGCTGAGTTGCGCCGCGAACCAACTTCGAGGCACGCTGGATTTTGCAACAAGGCTCCCGGCACTTCGAAAATTGGACCTCTCGCGCAACCGGCTGTCGGGACCCCTGCCCGAGCTCTCCGGCGTCGAACGTATCGACGTCTCTGGTAACCTCTTGGACGGGCGCGTCATCCTCTCGCCGTCG
This sequence comes from Chrysophaeum taylorii, assembly GCA_029834535.1. Classification (NCBI taxonomy): domain Eukaryota; class Pelagophyceae; order Pelagomonadales; family Pelagomonadaceae; genus Chrysophaeum; species Chrysophaeum taylorii. Next base: position 91,100 of record JAQMWT010000037.1, on the reverse strand, counting down.
GTCGTGACGGTGCTCGTCGCAGACAACCGCTTGACCGGTCGCCTTGAGTGCTCTCAGTGTGCCCGCTTGACGCTCCTCGACGCCTCGCAGAACGGCATAACGGCTTTTTCGCAGCACCTTCCCGCCGCACTCGTCGAACTTCGCGCGAACCATAACAAACTCGCGTGCACTCTGGACGCTCTGCTACCATGCCGGCGAACCGCGCTCCGGGTGCTCCTCCTTCAGGCGAATAGAATTTGCGGCACGCTCCCCGCCGATATCGCTGAACGCTTGCCCGAGATCCAAGACCTCAACCTGTCGTCGAACGATATCGACGGCATCTTGCCGTCCTCTCTCGCGAGATTGCGACACCTCCGCTGCCTCGATCTCTCTTCCAACCCCAAGCTCGATGCAGGCCCTTACCCCGCCGGTCTCGAGAACCTCGACCTCCTCGACTTCGCCGCCGCCGCGGGACCACCCTCCGCCACTCTCGGCCGCGAACGCAACTTCGACGCTAGCCGGTTCAAAATGGCCATGGCCTTTCAACGCCTCTACGTCCCGAGCGACCGACGGAGAGAAAAAGAAGAAGAACAACAAGAAGACGGCGTCAACGATAACAACCCCGCCCTGGAGAGAGCGAATGGTCGACTCGTGGCTCGTCTCGGACGCGCGCGCGATCTCTGCTTTGACTCGCGAACCTGCGCGGCATTTCTCAAATAAACACGAGTAGACCCGACCGTTTTTCGGCGCTCTTCCGTATTGTTGAGGACATGCACGCAAGTGTTCTCGAATTGGACGCGCGACAGCCTCATTGGGAGACCGACGTGGCGTCTCGCTCGTATATTGCTCGCGCGGGTGCGCGAGCAGCGACTGGAGCGAACGAAAAAAAAAATCCAAACAGCGAGAGAAAAAAAGACGAGAACTGTCGAAGGCCTACTTTTTAGGAGGCAGGCGTAGTAGTAGTAAGTAATCAGATGATCAGCGTCGGGACTTGTAGTACAAAAAAGGCGTCCCCTACGTTGCTCGGGCGGCGCCTAGCTGATCATGATTGGCGACAGACGGGTGCTCGCAACGTCACCGGTGCATACTCCCCCCCCAACTGTGACACGCCTCTTCCGCACGCTCAGCATCACCATACCCATCTCGGGCTTGCTTCCGCGCACGATGTGCCATGCGTCCCGTCGCTGACCTTCAACAACGTACCCTCCATCCACCACAATAGGCGCTATGCGTCGCGCACGCACTGGGAGCTCCAAGGATCTGCCCTATGGTCAGAACTCTAGCGTCTGAGCCCTCAGCACCACCACCTCGCTCCATCATCCACTCCTCCCTTCGCCACCCTCGCACCTCGTGAGTCTATCTAGCATTCTCGCCTACGTCTTGCCGTTGTTGACTTCGTTACTGCCACAACATAAGTCTCCTTCGCCACACACTCCAAGAAATCAATTTCAGCACGGAACAATAAGAAAGTCGCGCAGGTCACATTCCGCGGTGTGCCATCAGGAAGTACACATCGGGCACGGCACGGTCTCATGAGGCGGCACGGCACGAGCACGGACGTTAAGTACGAAAAACGCGCTCGTTGGAGACTTCGGAGGCCCTTCGTTCGTGTGTCGAGTTCTTCTTTTGGCATCCGGATGCGCCACGGCACAGCGCGTGCCCTTGCACTTCCTCAAAAAAAAGCGGCACGGCACGGTGCACGGCACCTGAATATGCACAGTTCTGCGCAACCGTAAGACGTGGCACGCTGCGTGAGATTCCGCGCGCGGTGGAAAAAAAACTCAGTTGTGAAAACTTCTTCGAACCTGAAGATGATGGCGCCCGAAAAAAGTATGCGGGAGCGAAAGTGACCCGCGACGTGTCGCTTCGTCGTCCTCGTCATCAGCGCGATAGATACTTTTGGTGTCACCGCGCACGTTGTAGTTGTCAGGTTTTGAAGTTCTCGGTGACGATCAGAATAGTTTGAGTACTGATGGCACACACATTCGGTGAGTCTTGGTCGCCTCCCGTGGGCCTCGAAGACGATCATCGCAGCGTCTGGGGCAGGGGGTGATTTGATTTGAGTTGAGTTGTTGTGATGTCACCCTTAAAAGTCCACAACGACAGCGCAGTCAACGAGCGCCGGAATTAGCGAAGCGGTGTATCGAAGATGCCTGAGATCGATGCACGCTGAAAAAGATTCGGCTCTCACCCGCTCCATGTCATCTTGGCGAGTTTCTGTGCCTTCAAGTCGTTCAGCTGCATTAAACCAGCAGCGTTAGAAAAACCACGTCAAAGACTTGTGACGGCCTGTCGCCGCCTTTTGCGAGAGCTCTCACTCGCGCTCTCACTCGCGCTCTCACTCGCGCTCTCGCTCGCGCTCTCGCTCGCGCTCTCACTCGCGCTCTCGCTCGCGCTCTCGCTCGCGCTCTCACTCGCGGCGCCATGTTGGCAACTCCTTGCCCTTTGAGCTCGCCCTCCCTTTGTAGATCCGATTTCGCACTTGCGTCGAAGAGTTCTCGTGCCACGACGCCTGCCTTTCGCAAAGGTGTTGGCAAAAGTCGGGATTTGAAAATGCCGAGCAGCGACGGAGCGACATCGGCGATCGCGTCGAAGAGTCGAGATGCCTCAACGCCCGCCGTCGCAAACCCCGTGATCGTAACCATCTCGTTGCGAGGACTGTCGTCGTCTCCACCTCGTCGGTCGCGCTGGCTAGGGTCGTCTTCTTCGCACCAACGGGGCTTTGAAAGCATCCTAGAATTGTTGTCTTCTGGAATCCCGACCCCCGCTGCTCCTGGGGGCGGGGTGATCAGGGCTCACTATACCCATCTGTGATTATTATCCGCGTGCGAGATAGGTCGGTCGGTCGGTCGGCCTTATAAAAATATAGGAGCTTCCCAGCGGAAATACTTTTGAGTCCTCCACAACATACACCCCCGGGCCTGAAGCTGTGGACCAAATCGAACAGGTGCTTTAAATATTCGGACGGAGCTGGTGCGAATAAAAGAGTGAATGAAAGGAAGCGCTGAGAAGAAAAACGGCGCGCGTGATGGGCGGATATATATCGAGAAGATGAAAGTTGAACAGCGGCGCTAGTCGTTCTCTTTCTGCGGGAGTTTTTCGCCCTCCCAGTTTTTCCAGACCATGCCGGCGGGTGCCTGGCGGTCTTTCTCGTAGTCGGCCTTCTCGACCTCGGTCCAATTCGTCGAGAGGACGGTGCCGCCAGAAGTCTGGAAGGACTTGTTCATCGCGCGGCGCGTCTCTGGGGTGGCCTTGCTGTAAATGTCCTGGAAGAGCTTGTTGAGGGCTTCCTCGCCCTCGGGCTTGTCTTTTTCGAGTTCTTCGCCCATTTCCCGGTCGATGGCGTTCCAATTCTTACCGCTCGCGTAGGGCGTCGGCGCCCCCGTGACGACTGCCGGCTTGTTGCGCAAGGCCTGGGGTTTCTTGGGCTTGTCGCCGCCGATGGTATCCCCGAGCAAAAGGTCGTTCCAGTTGAAGCTCTCCTTCTTCTTGAGCTTGATCTCGATCTTCGAGGGGAGGTACCTCACCGAACACTCGGACGGAACCACCGGATCATACAGCTCGCCGGCTATGACCGTCATCTCGTAGCCCTCGCCTGTCACGATCTTGACGAGCAGCGTCTTCTCCTCGATGACCACCGTGGCGCGCTCCTCGGGCACGTTCTTCGCCAGCACGCTGATAGTCACGTCCGAGTCCGACTGATAATACTGGTACTTGATCGTGTTCGCGATCGTCTTGCTCGTCGGCACCGCCGGCCCCACGGCCATGGGCGCCGGCGGTTGTTGTGGCGCTGCCTCTTGTTCTTCCTCCTCCTCCTCCTCCTCCTCCTCGATCTCCGCCTCACACTTGCGGATCCACTGATTATATTTTCGCCTCTCTGCCACCGGACCACCGGCGAGCGCGAGCCCCTGCCGAAGCGCCGCCACGGCACTCTCGTACTCGTCTAGCTCGAAGCACGCGAGCCCCTTGCGGTACAGCGCGGGCTCGTACGCGCTGTCAATCGCGAGCGCGGCGCTCGCGTCTTGCAGCGCCGCCGTCGCCTGCCCGAGCTTGAGGAAGGCTGCGGCGCGCCCCGCGAGGGCCGCGGTGCTCCGCTCCGACTCGATACTCCGCCCGTACGCCTCGATCGCCTCCTCGTACCGTTCGTCCACCATGAGCTGGCTGGCGGAAGCCAGGTGTGTGTCCGTCATCTTGTTGCTATCGAATTCGCGCGCCGGCCGGTGCGCGCGCCCTCGAGCGCTTACCCTCAAATTGATGTTCCTCGCGCTGCCGACCGCTCTTCTCCTCCTGGCGCCGGCTCCGCCGCCGCGGCAACGAGTCCTCGAGGGGCTGTCCTCGCAGTTCGCCTGGGTCGTCGCCGGCGCGGCCGCAGCGGGGTGGGCCTGGCCGCACGCCGTCTCGACGCACGTCCTCGCGGGGCAGCCGTCGGTGAGCAACGCGTTGAGCGTGGCGATGTTCTGCGCCGGGGCCGGCCTCAGCCGCAACGACATAACGTCCGCCCTCGTGCGGCGGCCTCGAGCCTTGCTGGGGGGCGTGTGCGCGCAGTACACGGTGATGCCGTCGTTGGCCAAGGCCGCGTCGCTCTGCGTCCAAAGTCACCCCGACGTAGCCGCCGGAATGCTGTTGGTCGGGTGCTGCCCCGGCGGCGCGGCCTCCAACGTCGTCACGCTCGTCGCCAAGGGCGACGTCGGTCTCTCGATCGCGATGACGGCGACCTCGACGCTTTGCGCCGGCCTCGCGACGCCCGCGTTAGCGCGACGCCTCGGATACGGACTCGGCGCCGTCGAGATTCCCTCGCGCCTCCTGTACCGGCCCATGCTCCAAACCCTCGTCGTCCCCACGCTCCTCGGCGTCGCCTTTAACGAAACGGCCCCACCCAAGCCCGCGGCTCTCGTGAAAGCCGTCGCTCCCGCCGTCAGTTCGGTCCTCATCGCCGCGATCGTCTCGCGCGTCGTCGCGGACGCACGCCTCGCACCCGCGCTCACCGCGGCCCTCACCGCCAGAGTGGCCCTCTCCCTTCTCGCGCTCCACGCCTCGGGCTTCGCCTTGGGCTACGTTGTCGCGAGTTACGTCCTCCGCATCCAAGACCCCCCCTCCCGCCGCGCCATCAGTATCGAGGTCGGGATGCAGAACTCGGCCCTCGCCGCCGTCCTGGCGGCCTCCCTCTTTCCCCACGATCTCGCTGCCGCGTCGCGCGCGGCCCTCCCTGGGGGGTTGTCGGCCTGCTGCCACTCCCTCCTGGGGGGGGCACTCGCCTCCTACTGGCGTCGCCGCCGCCCCCCTTTTGCGAATGAATGATAATGGCCGTTAGAAAAAAGTTATAATTACCGCCGCCATCACACAGACACATGCGCCACGCCTCGAGGTCCATCGCCCAATGTGAGGAGGAGGACGACGAGGGCTTTTGCGTCGACCCCGACGACGACGACGACGACGACGAAGTGTGCTGCGGCGTCCCCCCCGAATCCGAATCCGAATTTCCTGATGATGATGATGATGATGAGGAGGAGGAGGAGGAGAGACGACTTGCTGGTGGTGGTGCGGACGACCTTCCAAGCGGCGGCGGCGGCGGCGGCTCGGAGAGTTTACTTTGCGTCGAGGAACTGGAAGTGAACGAAGAAGAGCCCTTGGGGGGGGTATACAACGAGGCGTCGGAGGCCGGACCGACGGAGGGCTACTACTACGACGACGAAGAGGAAGAGTTCGTGCAGGCCCTCGTGATCGACAACGGTTCTGGGAACTGCAAGTGTGGTTTCTCGGGCGACGAGGCACCCCGCGCCGTCTTTCCGTGCATCGTCGGGCGGGCCAAACACCCGGGTATCATGTTTGGCATGGACCACAAGGACGCGTACGTCGGCGACGAAGCTCAAGAAAAGAGAGGTATGTTGATTCTGGCGTACCCGGTGGAGCACGGAATCGTCACGAACTGGGCCGACATGGAGAAGATATGGCACCACGCCTTCTTCAACGAGATGAGAGTCGCGCCCGAGGAACACCCTATTCTCCTCACGGAAGCACCCCTCAACCCCAAGGCGAACCGGGAGAAGATGCTCGAGATCGTCTTCGACACCTTCGACGCGCCCGCCATGTCAGTCCAGGTCCAGGCCGTCTTGTCGTTGTACGCCTCGGGCAGGACGACGGGCTGCGTCGTCGACTCGGGCGACGGCGTCACGCACGTAGTACCAATCTACGAAGGTCACGTGTTTCCTCACGCCATAAATCGGCTCGACTTTGCGGGTCGAGAGTTGACCGACTACTTGACCAAAATTTTGACCGAGCGCGGCTACGCGTTCACCACTACCGCCGAGCGCGAGATCGTCCGCGACATCAAGGAAAAATTCGCCTACGTCGCGCTCGACTACGACAAGGAACTCGCGTGGGCGTCCGTCAACGGCTCGTCCGCGCTGGAGAAGCACTACGAACTCCCCGACGGCAACATCATCGTCGTCGGAAACGAACGCTTCCGATGCCCCGAGGTCTTGTTCCGCCCCGCGCTCATCGGCAAGGAGTCCCCGGGCATTCACGAGTGCGCCTTTTCCACTATCGTCAAGTGCGACGTCGACACCAGACACCAAATGTACGACAACATCATTTTGAGCGGAGGTACCTCCTGCTTCCCGGGCCTCGCCGAGAGACTACACCGCGAAATATCCATCCTCGCCCCCGAAACCATCACCGTCAAAGTCGCCGCGCCCCCCGAGCGAAAGTACTCCGTCTGGATTGGCGGCTCCATCCTCGCCAGCCTCGCCTCTTTCCAGACGCTCTGGATCTACAAAGAGGAGTACGAAAAGGCTGGCCCCTCCATTGTTCACCGCAAGTGCTTCTGATTTTTTTTTTATTTGCTCGAATCTCGATAACGAGGACGTCTGAGGAGTGGGGGGTGGGAGTTTTTTTTTTTTTTTTTCTGCCTCCAGATATAGTAGATGATGATGGTCTTTCTTCGAAACGCTGTGGGCGTACATACATTTGCGCGACGACGACGACGACCCCTTTTATTCTTCTTGTTCTTCTTCTTTTATACGAGGCGCGCCCAATCATCATCCACCACTAAAAAGTTCGTGTGCCGTGGGTCGGTCGACAAGAGAAAAAAAAATATCAGCAACAAAACAACAAACCCAACGAGAAGATACCAGGTAACTACTGACTACAATGCATATGGGGCGTAGGCTAATCCCAGCGCCGTGGGATCAGCAGGGGGTGACTGGGCGTTCAGACCAAGGCAGTTCTAAGGGTGGATCAAGCAAGCTGATGATCCGTCGCCAGTTCTCACGGTTTTGAGCTAGGTCTTCGTTGGCACGTGGAATTTGCTGAGTGCCTTGTTGAGACCACGGCCGTACGTGAACTGTGGCGTGCTTGGAGGCGGGGGCGCTTGGAGGCGCACCTTGAGGAGAGCATCTTGATTCCGAAAGAAGCAGGGCATGCGGACAACATAGATTGTCCATCGGAGTTCTCGGCGAGAGATGTTGGTATCGATAGTCTCCAGTCCAAGGCGCTGGAGGAGGGATGAAGTTCACTTTAATATGACGATTCAAAAGCTGGCGACGTGTAACACATCGCGCACTGAGCGTGAAAGCATCGTAGGCGACTCTAGACAACCTCGGTTACGCACCATGATTCCGCACCTTGGAGGAGGATGGCGAGGATGAGACGCAGAAACCTACCTCGAGAGGAGGGAAAAACTTAACGACGGAGCGGGCCGAAAGCCGCTGCCGCCTTCTTCTGACGAGAGTTTACGTCCCCAGAGTCACTACAGTTGTGAGAGAGTACCAAGCCCAGGGACTTAAACGTCGCCACCAGCGGACTACGGTCACCAAGTCGGAGAGGTCGGCACCATCGTAGATTGCCGGGTCATCGTAGAGAATGCCTGGCTTGGCAACAATCAGTATCTCGAATTTCGACTATTTCCCTGCTTGGCGGTCACCCATGTGGACTTCCAAACTCCATCTGGTAGAGCATCTGATGAGACGGGGTGTCTGTCTGTCTCCTCGTTTTCAGCGCAAAAAACGGAAACGCCACATCATCTGCGTTAGCCGACTCTTCGAGTTCGACTTCCTCATTTTTTGTGCTGTAACGACTTCCAGTGAGTACATCGCCTTGTTTTGTCATGAAAGATTGGTTCCCGACCCTCGCGTCGCTGCCATGAGATGGTCAAGGCCGCCATGTACAGAACAAAAAGAACCGGGGACATCACGCTGCTTAACGCCGATGATTGTTGAGCAGGTAGCGCCGGAGGTAGAAAACCGCACTTGTATGCTGTGGAGCGCTCTAGTGAGGCGTGCAATTTTCGACAGAACGCCGAACTTCGATAGCACTTGCCATATTAGTTCCCGCGGGAACACGCCTGTCGAAAGCCTCGACTAAATCAACGCGTACGACCCACGTTTCCATGCCATGCTCACGACGCTTCTTCAATGCCGTCTTCATGCTGAGGAGGGTTGCGTCGGTAGTCCCCCGTTCCGGCCGAAAGAAGCACCGCGATTCGTCATCTAGCTCAGCGGATATGACAGACACCAAGGCCGCCCGCGCGCATGATGTTGGAGACAATCTTTTGCGCGACCTTTAGCATCGTCACGCCGCGATAGGAACCTAGCTGCGAAAGGTCACCTTTCTTCGCCAAAATACCAAGAACCGGACTTCTCTCGACCTGTCTGTCCGCTATGTCCCTCGCAATAAAATATAGAAATTTGTGGTAACCGGCCACCTGTAGGACCTTGACTCGCACGCAGCGGCGGCGACAGAAATGCGCAGAAGAAGAAGAAGAAGAAGAAGAAGCGGGTGCAGGTGACAGTTGGTGAGTTTGTTGACTTTTGACAGTCTTTTTCCGTAAGTAAGGTAAAATTGGGCTATTTAAATGATGTTCTAGTAAGAAAATCAGATGTACATTGCTGCTGTGGCTCAAAATTTGTGGTGCACACGTTTCGTTTCGTTTCGTTTCGTTTCGTTTCGTTTCGTTGGGATCACGTTGTGAGCTCACTCACTTGTTGGGAGCCTGAGTGGGTTGCTGTTTTGTGATCACCAGGCGGCATCGACCACGTAGCCTTGGTCCGGGTCGACACCGTTGTCCTCGCAGAAGTTCTCGTAGAAGTCGATGTCGAAGTCATCGAATAGGTCCGAGGGGAGCATGTTCGACGAGTTCTGGCACTTGATCCGGCCCTTGGGGTCAACCATTGGCTCGAAGGAAATATGCGGACAATGATTTTCCGGGTCGTCGCGCGCGAAGACTCCGTGCAGGTCGCGGCAGGCTTCGCTGTTGCCGTCAACGTGGCTGTAGTTACTCGAGAACGTTGGGAGTGCGTCCAAGTCAGCGACGCATTCGGCCATGCTTCGAGTAGTGAATGTGCAGTTGTCCGCCATGACGCCGCAGATAAACTCCCTCGTTTGCTGCGTATTCAAGGTCTCCTCGAAGAGGAAATTAACGAGACCTCGAGAATAGTATACGTCGACGCGCGGAAAGTAATCGTCGTATGAGTCGTAGTATATCTTTGCCAAGCTTGTTGCGTTCACTCGCGTTGCAAGAGCGACATTCGGATTCGTGATGTAATCGGACGTTTGGACGGTGACGAACTGGCAGATACCGGCGTCGACGTCGAATGACTTGAACGTGATCGACTCCTTAACCAGAGCCGCAAAGGAAAAAAACGGCGAAAAGTGCGACGCGTACCTGCGACAAGAAATATCATGACCACCCAGGAGGCACTATCCTCCTTACCGCATGTATTCTTCGATATCCTCTGGCCCTTGGTACGTTCCAGCTTGCGCGAGCGTCAGCGTACTGTCTTCGCGAAAGTAAGTCGGATACGAGTCAAAGTTCTCGAATCTAAAATCCGACCCTCTGAAACCGCTGATGCATTTCATCTTTTCGTTTTCGAAGAGCTTGAAGATGATGACGTCCACGACAACCAAATTGAAGAACAAGAGCACCGCGATGAGCACGGTTTGGATGACAAAAAAGCATCCGCGGTTGTTTTTCGCTTTGGTGCGACGCGCATACCCACGGGTTAAGAGGAAGAGCACGACGCTCGCGATCGAAATAAGGATGGCAGCCGCTGCGTGCTTCGGCTCGCCTATAACGTGGCGATTCATAAGAAGAAATGCTTCTTCTTCCTCCCTCCGACGCGCGACTCACGGTCGTACGGTAGCCACCTGTTCGCAACATATATCTCACGAGTCAAGGCAGTCGTCCAAAACACGGTGATCGATGCGGCGAAGAGGGCAGTCACGGCACTTTCAATTTTTTTGTGCGAGTCAATGAGTTGGACGCTTCGATTGACGCCAGCCGCGTCGACGTGCTTTTGATACCTACGGCGAGAGAAACGAAACCTCTTAAAAAAAACCGCCGGCGTCTAATAAGTCCATCGATTTGGAGACTCTGATGAATGCGTCCTCGTCCAGGCGATGCGATCTGTCATCGGGGGTACCTTCGCAAACAAAAATGCGAAGAGGATCCCAATAGCGTTGACAGCAGTCACCGCCGCTGTCGCGCCGAGCTGGCGGTTCACGAGCTCCTCGTCGCGCACCATAAAACCCTTAGGGCCTCGGGATCTTTCCAAGAGACCGAGTGGCCAGAACACGAGATAGTTGAGCACCACGGCGCCCGTAGCGCCAACAACAACGTCGGACGGATAGTGGACTCCGGCAGCGACGCGCGCGAAAGCCGCGACGACCGCGAGACAAGTGGTAACGAGGCTCGTGATTCGCACAGCACCAAAATTCCAGCAGGTCGCAGCAATTGTCGCGACGAAGGCCGCATGGCCGGACGGGAAGCTGTTGTCGTGCACGGAGAGATCCCACGAGCACGCAAACTTGACGTGATTATTCTCTAACCAGAATGGCCGGGGCCTCGCAAAGAAGAGTTTAGGTACGTAGCACGCCCACGCGTGCGTGATGGTGTAGGCGCGACCCACGGAGATAACAAGGTCGGGACTCTGACGCGCCGCGGCGAGCACGCAGCCGAGGACGATCACCTGTTCCTCCGCAAATATCCAATGAACCCAGGAGACAAAGATCTGCGTAACGCACGACCGCAACATCCAACGTTGGATCCTCGCGATTATGTTGGCCTCGAACTGATTCAAGCTTCGCCACCAGGACGCAACACCCTCGGGCGCCCGCAACACTGAGAGGCCAAATGCTTCGGCGGTGTTGCGGTCCGCGTCAGAGGGGTTCACCACGACGACGGCCGCGCGGCGCGTCGCGAGCAGACCTCGCGGAAGTTCCTCGAGAGACGCAACGAAAACGACGTCAGGGGAGTATCCCTCGACGGTCTCCGCGAGCGACGCGTATGGCGACAGCGTCACCGACACCGTCGGAACCAACTTGGCGAAAAAATAATCGACGACATCTATTCCGACCTTGCCGTTTTGGACGACGACGAGGTCGAAGCGCGCAGCGTACGACGTGAGCAACGTGTCAAGCTTACGATTGATGACACTCGTGTTTCCTGGGTGCCGTAGGACTCTCTCGACAACGACGACTAGTGCTCGCATTTGATTGTTCCTCGCAGCCGCGTGGCCCAATATGGTCTCGAAGTGATCATCGTTGAGTTCGCGCGGCGACGAGTCCCCGCTGACAACTCGAGACTTGAGTTGGGGGGACCAGGGTGTGACTGTGAGCCCGCGCGATGTGACAACGTTGCCCCAGGCCCGCAGCCAACTGGGCGACGCCTTTCCGTCTTCTTCTTCCGCTTGTAGCTGGCGCTCCCCGCGACGCACGAGGTCGAAGTGGATTGTCGCGCGATGCGTTGGCATGGCCAGGAATAAAAGGAAGTCGAGGAGCAAGCTCCCACCCACGACGCGAAGTTCCATGTTGAAGGGGTTGTTCGCCAGTATCGTCGACGCGACGACCGTGCGGACGTCCTGCGTGAGCCAATACTTCATTGGCGGCGAGATGAACGGCGCCCGAAGCGTCTGTCCGTGCGGCGCGAGCACCATTGGGCGTCGGCGCGCCTCGTCGTGTTCCTTCCACGCCTCAACCCGCTCAAGGACAGTTGTCCCGCTTGCCAGCTCAACCATTCCTCCCAGCCCCGAAATCCGATAAAACGAAGCGAGCTTGTCGTGCGCCAGAACCACCGGAACCAGTGGCGCTTTCGCGCGTCGTAAGAGCGCGTGGACTACAAAAAACAAGTCGGGTGTCACGTGGTGATTTACGAGGACCAGAGTTGGCTCATCGTCGGAGACTGGGAGATTACAACTGGTCGTCGTCAGTTCGTCATCTTCGTCATCGTCCTCAACATCGCCGGAGCCCGTTCTTTTGTTCGTCGACGACTTCGAGGCACCAGCATCCAACGCGGTCAACCGGAGGCCGATGATGAAGTGCAGGTGCCGAAGGCAGCTGACCGGCGACGTGGACGCGACGAGCGCTGCGAAAGCACACAGCCGCACCGCTGCGAGCATGATGCCACACGGCAGCCATAAACAGAACGCGATGACCTGGCACGTCGTCGCGCGCTCGAAGCGAGACAACGCGTACGGAAACACCCGATCGTCGCCCAGGTCAGCGAGCTCGGAGTAAGCTTCGAGTGCTGCAGCGCCTTCTGCGGGGCAAGTGCCGCCGAACACCCCGGAAGCGACGCGAGCTTCTGCCCTTGCCTCGTCGGAGATGGCCTCGACGGTCGCGACGATCTCCTCGGCGAGAGAAGAGATTGGAAACGTCGCTCGCAACAAGAGCTCCAACTTGACGTCGACATCGAGCGCCACCGTCACGGTGTCTCGGAGGCCGACGAGTTCCATCGACGATAGTCCAACGTCGAATACGCAGGTCTTGCTGTTGATTTCCCGAGCGACTGCGCGTCGCCGCGTCTCGAACACGAGAGTGACTTCAACGAAAGCGACCTCGATACTGCGCGCGAGCTCGTCTGCCGTCCACTCGAGAGTGGGCGACGCGAGCAGCTTGTGTCGTACGGCGTCAAGCGTCTCCCTAACAACCTGACCACCACCGCCAGAGCTTGAAGAAGCGGCGGCGATGTCCTCGAGGGTCGAGAGCGGGCTGGGGAGGACCCTCGTCGTCGATTTTTTTTCGTCGTCGTCGTCGTCGTCGTTGCACGCAGCAAGGACTGTTTCTCGGACACTCTTGAGGGACGTCCAGGACCTCCCCGTTTTGTTGTTCAAACTTTGGTTAACCGACGGTCGCAGCAGCTCGGGGGTAGTCTCTTGAAAAGTGAATGCCGTCGCCTTCGAGTATGGTGAGGGTTTTTTTTTTGGCGTGACGATCGAGACGAGCGACTCCGTATCCCCATCAGGCGCTGGGGATGCGGCGCTGAGCCAAGAGAACATTCTCTCTAAGATCGGCCTCGTCTCGTTTGAACGAGGCGACGCGTCCGCGAGCTTGGCCGCCGTGTCGAAGACAATCGAGAGGGTGCCTTCTCTGAGCGCGTCGCGCGTCGCGCGCCGACGAATCTTGCCACTCGTCGTCTTTGGAATCGACTTCTCTTTGATTGCTACGACGCGAGCCGGATTGAGACCCACGTCCCGGAAAACGGCACTCGCGGCACGCTGCGCAGCATCGGCCGCTTCAAGTTCGGTGTGCTCGTAAACCTCAAAGACGAGGGCGAGGGTCTCCTCGCCGTTGTCTTCAAGATTCTCTATCGCGAACGCTGCGATGCACCCGGGTCGCCCGACGCCGGCAGTCGCTTTGTCGGCGGCGATCTCGCAGTCTTCCGGATAGTAGTTGCAGCCACCAACGATGATGAGATCTTTGAGTCGACCGCAGATAAACAGGTGACCATCTTCGACGAAGGCCAAGTCCCCGGTGCGAAGATAAGACCGGTCGTCGTCCTCGTTTTGCGCGCGAGCTCGAAACGTCTCCTCGGAGAGCTCGGGCTTGCCCCAATAACCTCGAGCTTCCGAATCCGAACCCGATATCCAGAGCTCGCCGGTCATCGCGTCGCCGGTGACAACAGTCCGCGTCTCCGGGTCGACGATGCTGATGTCGCAGAGAAACTGTGACCCGCTCGAGACGAGCGACGGGATCGTTTTCGAGCTGACGATTCCGTCGAGTTCGAACGAAGTGCCGACGACGTGCTCGGCGAGGCCGTACGCGGGCATGAAGAAGCGCTCGAACGGCGCGTAGATACCCGCGGCCGCCGCAACCGTATCGTAGAACGTCCGGAGTTGGTCGGGCCGGCACCTTTGTCCTACGCCGGCCCCGAGGCGCAAGATGCTCGAGAGGTCGATACTCTCGAGAAAGTCCGCCGGAGATCGCGAAAGGCGTCGGACGCACAGATCGAATCCAAAGTCAGGCGACGCCGACCAGTGGACCTTGTACGTCGACATCGTTTTGAGCCACCCGAGTGGATCGGCCAGGAATATCAACGGCGACGTGTGGATCATCTTCCAGCCCCCGACGAACGGCCCGAGGAACATGAGGACCTACGCCGAGCACCGCAGTACGTTAGTTCTTCTTCATGGGTTGAGAAAAGAAAGACCCTGCTCTCTGGACCAAGCCGGTGTCGTGATATTGGGGTAGCCAGCTGCAGCCGATCAGCCTTTGTGGAACGCCGCGAAACTTGAAATGAGGAAAAGAAACCTGAAATCGTTACCTCGACGCTAAATCATGGATGGATACATCATTAACGGGCGGTTGACTCAACACTGACTTCGGTTGTGCGATCGTCCAAGGCGGCGCCTCGTTCCAAGGTCGGTATGTACAACTCGTTCACGTTGTGCCAGAGGTTGCGGTGCGAAAGCATGACGCCCTTGGGCTCGCCGGTCGATCCGCTAGTGTACTGGAGAAATGCGATGTGGTCTTCATCGACATTCGTCTCCAGTTGCTTCGATGCTGCCACCTCCTCGAAGCCGTGGTCGGCGCTGATGGCACGGCCTAGCGCGCTCACGACTGAACCCGACGAGACCTCGGTCATGCCCTCGCAATTCACCCACGCGAGGCCCGACGGCCAGTCGTAGAGAACGCTGGTCGTGCGTCGAAGCCTATCGACGTCTTTGTCGCAGCAGCACGCATTCGCCTGACAGTTCTCGCGGAGAAGCTGCAGCTTGTCGAGACCGCGCTGCATGTGGCGGCTCGGGTTAGGCGGGTAGACGGGCACGGCGACGATGCCGCCGCGCAGGCAAGCAAGCATCACCCAGAAAAAAGTCGGACCTGGGCTCATGCACAGGAGTACACGGTCCCCTTTGGTCGCGACCCCTTGTTCGGTGAGATACCGCATCACGGTTGTCGTCCGTTCCCACATCGTGCCGAAGCTCATACACACTTCTTCGCGGTTGTCCGAGCCGAGCCAGACGATGCTCGTCTCGCCGCGCAACTGGGACACCGTCGCCGAGGCCTGAGCGAGCAACGACGGCGCCTCGCTCCACTTACGATACCACGCTGGGCGTGCTCTCTCCACGCACGACCTTTCCATATTCCAAAGATTCCACACCTGCTCGTCTTTCCACAAGTCAAAGCCGAGAATACAAGCATATATGTCCGACCATAAACCCAACCGGGGTCCGCAGGTTTTTTGAGGGGGAAATCGGTCGATTTTGACCGGAGTTTTTCGTTCGGGCCTCCGAGGAGTCCTCTTCCGTGAAGGCACAAGTGACTCCGGGCGAGCCCGTGTGCCTTATATACACTATGCCTGAAGTTGGCGACCGTATGGAGAGTCCAATTTCGGCGCCCGACGTGCCGCTAGCGGTCGGAGGCGACTCCAGTAAGGCCACAGAGCGGCTTCGATACAAGAGGGGACTCTTCCTTGTCCACTCGCCACGCTTTTCGTGTGCCGAGGTAATCACCAGGGTCATGCATATAGCTAGTCAGCGACGTTAGTTATCCTCCAAAGTCAACGCGCATAGAATTGACGCGTCGATCGCGCGATGGGAGGAGTGCTTGCGCTTGAGAAGCGCGGCCTCTCTTTGTCGCTCGATTTTGGCGTATTCGAACTCGGCGGTGCCCCCGTCCTTCGCTAAGGCGATCGCCGAGGACGTGGCCACGCAGACTGTCGGCGAAAGCGGCATCAACCTTTTCGTGGACACCGCATCGTCTGGCAGATTTCAAAAGTGCGTAACTGGAGGCGGCGCGGACCGTGGCGACCGGAGCCTGCCGCGGCAGTTGTTCCGCAGCAACCTTCGGAGCCAGAGTCTCCGGGGCCGCTTGATGCACGTCGGGCGAAGTGGTATGACTCGCGGAATTCCTGAAAAGTGAACGCCGACCAAGAATCTTCCTGGATTCTCCAAAATTTCCGTTTCTGAAGAAACCTACAGAAAAATCCCCAACCGGTGCTGGGCCGAGATGTGTGCCCAATACTTTGGCTACCCCTCTCCAGCTTGTTCGGGCCTCGTGGGCACTCGCATTCTGGGCACTGATGCCGTCCTCGACGCCCACGGCAAGGCGCTTCTCACGCACCTCAACCTTCTCAACCGCGGAGGACCACCTGGCACGACGCCTTACTCGAATGCGGCCGGCATCCCCGTCCTGTCCGAGGTCTTCGGCATCTTTGCTGACGTCGTCGCCCCTGCCGTTCGCGCGCGCCTCTACGGCCGGTATCGAGCCAATCTCGCCCAACGCCACATCGTCCCGGACATCCACACCCTGCTCGACAACAGGGAGCAACTCTACGACCCTCAAAACCCGAGTCACATGCATGGGGTTCGTTCTATACCGCACACGCCCTCCATCCCTCCCACCCGTCGCCTGTCGATCAACGCGCAGCGCAAGTCCACTCCGAATACCTCGCTCACGCCCGCGGCATCGACGCCATCATCACCCAGCCGGCTACGGCACCACGGCCTGACTTCTCGGGCCCTGTCGAACAGCGGCTACGTAGCTACGGCACCGTCGCCGGCCTCGTTTTTGGTGCCTTCGGTGAGGCGAGCGCGGCATGCCACGCCCTCGCCAAAACATGCTCAGAGCGCATCGCTGCGCGAACCTGGGTGGAAAGCGGCTGCGCCAAACTTCGCAGAGGCAAAGGCGGCCCAAACTCGCCGCATCTACCGTGAGCGGGGGATCGCCAACGCATTGGGCCGGGCGCGCTGTGCCCTCACCGCCCTCACCCATGTCGCCGCCTCGAGCAGCCCCACCCAGGCCGCCCGACCCCAGCAGGACGTCGCCCTTCGTCGCACATACGTCCGGCTGCAGCATGCGTACGACCTACGGGCGGGGCCCGTCCTCTCTTCGCCTGCCCCGCGGTCTCTCTCGGCGATGACCCCGACTAGGTCCCGCATACCTATCTACGCCAGTTATCAGGCACATCCTTCACCCCCCACACACCATGCGAAAAACACGCACCTCCCGCTTTTAGTAGTCGATCTTTTAAAACCTACAGTAAGCTCGAAGGAGACTTTCGGACAGCTGCAAATTGTAGCGAACTGAGGCCGAAAAGGTAAAACGCGGAATATAGAGCTTTGTGCGTCCACTGAGGTGTCTGAGGAGTGGCGAGATGGAATCTGGTCACCCGGAAAGATGGACTGCACCGTTGAGCGATTTGGTTTGACGATCAGACCTCGGACCTTCCCGCTGACGACGCGCTTGCGCTCTCGTTGCTCAGCCGCGGCCTCGGCGAAGTCCTGGTCCTGGAGGTATTGGTCGACCCCCTCCCTGCTGACGGCCAGCACCAGCGTTCTACCCCGGCAGTGGAAGATGACAGCGGCAAATGTGAAGTGGGGGCTAGACGTTGTCGTCGAGCGCCAACCAGCGCAACCTCGGGGCCTAGCGCTACGTGCGGTGCGCGAGATCGTTGACGTTGCGAGATCGATGCCGACGGGCTCCGGTCCGGCCGGTGGGTCCTTCACCGCAGCGGCCTCTTCGGCGATAAGCTGCTCATATCCATTCAAAGCCTCCGATAATCTCCCGCGGACCGCGCCGCCGGGAGCAAGGGACCACGGAGCAACGCACTAGCAGCTGGTGGCCGCGCTAGGAGGTGTTGTTGGCCGTCGGAAACGCCGGCTTCTAGTAAAAGTTGCTTGGTCCGCTCCAACGGCTGCGACGTGCGTCTGCGACGGCACAATATGTTCTAAATCGAACACCAACTTCGGGCCGCGAAAGCACGCGATCGGAGCAGCGCTGCGCTATCCGCACTTTGCGTCTACGGAAAGTTCACGACCTTCGCTGTCACGCCATTTTGCGGAGTGTTGTAATCGGAGTGTGCTGTGGCCGCGTCCTTATGGCACTTCCTGCATCAAATTTATGCGGTAACGACAACATTAGACGCCGAAGGCTGGTGGGAAGTCGACGTTGGCTTCGCACGACGCGTTGGTGCGAGTCTAAATCTCACTGTCGACTGCGAAATGCGTAACGCCGCGCTCACTCCCGGGCTGGCCAGTTAGCACCCGGAAAGTCCGCGCTGGGATGGGGTTCGTTCGGTTGGGCAACAAAAACGCGACGGACAGGTCGATTGTTCGCGGACCAACACGTTCGCTAGACCTGCGACGCTTTTGCACGACCTCGCACAAGACCGCGCGCAGTGGCGGTCCGCCATCAACCAGTCCTCGTCCCTCGCCTTTGCCCCAGTTGCGTGATTTTCCTCTGTGATTCCGGATCGGCTCCTGTGGTCCGGCCTGGCTCCCATGCTCTGGCTCCCATGCCTCGGGAGAGGTCTGGAGTTAGTTAAGTTGGCGCTCACTAGAGATCTTGGTCCGACTCTTCGAAGGCACCATCACAAAGATGCGGCTGGCCGGAGGCACTGGTCGTACTGCAGTAACCCGGCGAAATTCACGGGCGCCCCCCCCCCCGCCGTATTCATTGCCAGTGCGTCGCAGGCGGAAGCCGCGGGACCAAAGCCCGCCCGTCCGGCCTCTGACTCGCCGAATACAACGACGTGGGCCATCCTCTCGGAGTACGGCGCTGGCGCCGGCGGCTATAACCCAAGCCGCGTGCTTTGGAGGCCCCAGTCCCCGCCGCGGCCCCCGACTTCGCCACGGCCCTGGCCTCCACCGAGACCCAATGTCGCGTACGAACAAGAGGCGGGCTCAGTCGACGCCGAGCAAAGCACTGCCAAAGTCGGACGAGGAGTACGACGACACGCCGTCGCCAGCCCCGCACCGGCGACCCGAGGCCATCATGGCGAAGCCCAAGCTCGAAGCCTAGGATCACTCAACGGAGTTCTCGCTAGGCTGAGAGCGCGCGTCAGGCACCTCGAGTACGAGAAAGAGGACCTTAAGACCAAGCTCCAGCAGAGCTAGCCGCCTACCACCAGGTCGACGATCTTCTAGTCGAAGTACGCCGGCATCGAGAGCTCGTGACCTTCAACGCCAGCACGATAAAGAAGCAGGAGTGCGAGCTCGAGGCGCTGTGTCGAGCTGCTGATGGAGCTCGACGCCGAGTCGAGATTTTGTCAGAGGTGCGCGTCCGGGATGCCGAGGCCCGCGGAGGCGGAGGTGCGCGCCTGGGACGCCGAGGCCCGCGCCTCAGCGGCCCAGAGGCGTGGTTCTTGGCGGAGGTCAAGCAATTTGTAGCCTCGTGATTACTTCTGTACGGTATTACTAATGTATGTTTCAGTGATGTCCGGTACGTTAGTCACCGCCAGTAACCTGGTGAGCTCCTGATCCGGGGTAATTGTTAATAAGAGTGGATGAAGGAGTACGCTTCCGTGTCGGCGTCGAAGCTCAAGCTCAAGGTAAAGCGGAAAGCCGTCGTCGTCGCCTCGGCGGGGTCGGAGGAAACCGAGGCCGAGAAACGACACAAGAGCAGAAAGCGCGCCGTGAAGACATTGAAGACCCACCGCGAAAGAGTGGAAGAACTGAACGAAAAACTGGCGTCGTTGACGGAACACAACGACATACCCCGAGTGTCGGCTGCGGGCAACGGCTGACGTATCCCTGCAGCCACAGCAGAGATTTTTATTGTTGTTATTACATCTTGTCTTCGATGGCGCTAGGGCTACGAAGTTTTGCTGTGCGAAACACGTTGTACGTGCCTCGACGAGCGAGCGTAACACAAGCACGAAAGGCCACGAACAGTTTTGCTTCACCGAAGCTTTTCGGCGGAGAACGCGCCTGTTGCGGGCTCGTGTGCCAGTTGTCGTTGCCCCTCGGGGTGGTGATTAGGTTTTTTTGCGCACGCCAACGCCCCTCGGGGTGGTGATTAGGTTTTTTTGCGCACGCCAACTAACAAACTAACTTTAGACCTCTCCCGAGGCATGGGAGCCAGAGCATGGGAGCCAGGCCGGACCGGCAGGAGCCGATCCGGAATCACAGAGGAAAATCACGCAGTTGGGGCAGAGACGAGGGACGAGGAGTTGTTGATGGCGGACCGCCACTGCGCGCGGTCTTGTGCGAGGCCGTGCAAAAGCGTCGCCGGTCTAGTGAACGTGTTGGTCCACGAACAACCGACCTGTCCGTCGCGTTTTTGCTGCCCGACCGAACGAACCCCATCCCAGCGCGGACTTTCCGGGTGCTAACCGGCCAGCTCGGGAGACGAGCAGGCACCGTCTCACTCCGGGACGGCGGGGGCCGCCGGCCGCAGGGAGCAAACGCGTTAGGCGCCGTCCTCCATCGCAACCATATGGTTGGCGATCGCACACCAACTGGCGATTATATTATTATCCCCCCCAGGGGCTCGAGCAAAAAAATTATCTCACTAGCGCAGGGACTTGCTTATCAACAAGGCCCCCGGAAACCGGCCGTGCGTCTTCCGACGCGCGACTCCATTGGATGATTGGAGTAGCACTAGGAGGAGGATCGTAGTAGCATGAAATTCACCGCGACCACGCCCCCCCCCCGACGACGGCAAAAAAAATCAACAGACCGAAATCGCTCGAGTAGTAAGTAAGTAGTAGGGTATCCGAATATCTTTCTTTAGTCTGAAGTGAAGTATGGGTCGTCGTTGAAGGCAAAAAAAATGGCGCGGCGGTTGGAGGTTGGGGGGCGAGAGCGGCTGAGCAACGCGCAGAACGACATTCTGACGGAGGTGACGTGGGATTCGCGGGGAAAGACGGCATGCGACGTGGACATATCTTGCCTCCTGCTCGACAGCCAGGGGCGCGTGCTGGAGATCGTCGACTTCAACAACTCTGTGTCGAACGACCATGCCGTGTGCCATGGCGGCGACGCGCTGTCGGTGGACGCCGCCGGGAAGTCGGAGCAGGTGTACATCGACACGCGGCGATTGCACTACCGCGTGCACGCGGTCGCGGTGGCGGCCGCCATATTCTCGAGGACGTTCGAAGACGTCAAACTGTCGAGGCTCGAGGTATCGGTCAAGCATCTCAGTTTTGTTGAGTCGGCATTGACCGACTCGCTCAAAACACCGTGGTTCGCGAGGACGCTCGTCGCCGTCGCGCCGCTCTTCTGGACAGTTTTGCGCGAGAAACGTAGATCGCGCGACGTTAATGCGCACACGATTGCCAAGCAAGCCAACTTCGTGGTCCTGTTTTCTCTCTCGAGGGTCGCGACGAAGCACTCGACAGCCCCACTCAACGTTTGGGACGTCGAGGGCGTCATGTCGCAGGCGCTCGCGCGGACGCGCGCGGAGGTGACGAGAGAGACGCAGCAGAGTCTGAACGCGCTGTTTCCGTGGCTCAAAAAGGACCGGCGGAGGTTGTTCGAGTCGGTGCCGGAGGTATGCGCGGCGCTGTCGTCCCGGTCGCTACCGACACTCAAACCGCAGTTCAAGACCAAGGAGGGTTTGGACGTCGAGAGCTTTGTCGAGATCTTGTTCAAACAGCTCGCGTCGCAGCACCCCGTGCTGATCGAGCAGCACGCCGAGGCTGCGATGTTGATCGCACTTTTGCACGAGCTTTTCAATCAGATCGATATCAACGGCGACGAAAGAGTCGATTGGGACGAGTTCACGAATCACACCATAAGCGCGGGAATGCGGGCCGCGACCGAGGCGAGGATCGGCGGCAGCCACGAGGCGCTGTCGTCGCCCGACGAGTTCATCATCACCTACCAACCGCTCCCGCAACAACACGACGACGGCGAAAGTGCGAAACCGATCGTCGTCATGCACTACGTCGAGGAACTCGGG
Organism: Chrysophaeum taylorii; assembly: GCA_029834535.1. Classification (NCBI taxonomy): domain Eukaryota; class Pelagophyceae; order Pelagomonadales; family Pelagomonadaceae; genus Chrysophaeum; species Chrysophaeum taylorii. The sequence continues at coordinate 69,224 of JAQMWT010000037.1, read as the reverse complement.
AGAATCCTCGTCGTGGAAGAGGACTCGCCGCTCTTCAAGGCGTACGACAGACTCGGCCGATTGCAGCACTCGCACAACTTTCTTGCTTTGGACGAGTCGGCGGCGAGGCGTCGTCAACAACAAGTCGAGGCCAAGGCCATCGGCGGCGACGCTCTCTTCGTGACGATAGACGCAAACGACGACGACCGCCGCCCGAAGGTGTCCGCCGCGACGACGACGACGACGACGAAGAGGAAGAAACAGTCCCACCGCGAGGGCGCTGTACCGCCGATGGCGACGGCAGCGACGACGACGACGCCAAAAGTCATTCACGACCTGATATACATCGCCGAACGCGACCTTCTCGCCGCGGCACTATCAGACCACGCTATCCACCTGCTCGCGGAGCAGCTGTCATCTTCGGGCAAGCATCGAGCCTACAAGAACGCCGGCGTTATCGTCACGCATTCGCTCCACCGCAAGCTCGTATGGAGCTCGACAGCGGAGAGGCTCTTCTCGCTCGACAGCTACTCCAAGTTGTATTCGTGGCGCCCCGAGCCCGGGCCCGGACAAAAGTCGGCGAGCGAACCGTTCTCGCCGCACGCTGACATCGTGATGGATTGCATCTTCATCAAGGACAAGGGGCTCCTCGCGACATGCGGACTCGACAAGAAGATCCAGCTCTGGGGTATCGAGAACCTGCGTCATCGCGGCACCCTCGTCGGCCACAGACTGGGCGTGCGATGCCTGGCGTACGCGCAGTGTGCCATCGTCTCTGGAGGCTTCGACAACGACGTGATGGTGTGGGACGTGACGTCGCGCGACTGCATTGCGCGGCTCGAGGGTCACGCGACAGCAATCTGCGCGATCGCTATCGCCGCACCGTCGATCGACGCGGCGATGGTCGTTACGCTCGACGACGGAGGCCAATGCAGGGTCTGGAAAGTCGCGACACCGTCGGCTTCGTGCGTCGAAATCTTGAAACTCCCTTGCAACGACCCCCCCACGCGGACGCTCGTCCTCCCTTTTAACAGCCAGCACGCCGTCGACGACTTCTCAGATATCTATTTCGGCGGCAGCGGCCGAAGCCGCATGTACCACGTCGTCCCCGTTAAAACTCTGCGCGAGTTCGCGCCGCCGTCGGCCGTTGTCTTCAACTCGCTCAACCTCCACTTCGTCGCCGCCGTCGCGAACAACATCCACCTCTGGGATTCGCGCACGGGCCACCACGTCCAGCGCTTCACCCTACGGCAGCAACAACAACGCAAGTGCGACGTCTCGACGCTGTGCCTCGACCACCCGCGGCAGCGACGGCTCTTTGTCGGCACCGAGCTGGGCGAGATTCTGACCGTCAACTACGTCACGGGTGCGATCATGGCTGCGAGCTCGGGGCACTGCCCCGAAGAAGTGACTGGCCTCGCGTTTTGCGATCTCGCGAAGTGCGTCGTGTCGTGCGGCGCCGACCGGCGGCTGCTCGTGTGGAAAGACGTCAAGGGCGAGCTCAACTTGCTGCGGACGGTCACCAACGCGCACGCCTCGAGCATCAGGAGTTTTTGCTACTCGCCACCACTGTCGATCATCGCCTCGGCCGACGCCACCAGCACGCTCGCCGTCTGGGATTTCCAGACGCTCCAGCAACACGCTATGCTGCAGTGCGATGCGCCCATCACGGCGTGCAAGATCATCGACCCCTACCCCATTTTGCTCGCGGCCGACACTGCGGGCAGGATCCTCGTCTGGCACCTCCGAGGTAATTGCGGCGGCGACGAAAAAGAAGACGACGACGGCGGTTTTGTCGTTGCCATCTCGCCGCTCTGCTCGCTCTCGCTACCGGAAAAACTCCTCCTCGACGCGACCGGTGCTACCGTCTCTGCATCCTCGCGCACGGCCATCACGGGGATCGCTGTCATCTTCGGTCACCGCCGGCCGACGCGTTCTTCGTCCGCGTGCTGCTCGCTCGACGAGGACGACGACCGCGGAGCGAGCGACGGTCAAAAACTCCGCACGAAAGCAGTCGAGGTGGCGAGCCCTCACCACATACCATCGGTGATGCTGTTTGCGGCGACCGACAGCGGGCACTTGGTCTCGTGGCGGCTCGGGGCGATCCTCGCGTCGCAGTTCCGGAACGTCCAGCCGCCGGCGCTTGACGAACTCCCGTACCGGCAGTTGTCGTTCAAGCCCTACCGGAAGATAGTCCGCAACATGTCAAGATGCGACCTCAAGACCGAGGAGGCGCGGGAGTTCAAAGGCCCTGACATCGTCGCCGAAAGGCAGCGCCTTGCACACGAGGAGTCGGTGCTCCACGTCGCCGTCGTCGACGACCCGCCGTGCGTATACACGACAGCGGCTGACGGGTTCCAGCGAATCTGGCGGATCGACCTCGCGCCCTACGGCGAGTTTCCGCTGCCGAACCACGTAGCCAAACATAAGCGGACGATCCCGCCGAGCGATTGGACGTATTATCACGGCACGCCGCTCGAGGTCGGTCCCGAATACGAGCTCTCCGCGCGCAAGATGATAGACGCGCTCGCGCCTCCAAAAAAGCGGGGGATGGAGCGGTTTCGTCGGGCCGTGCGCCGACTCATCGGCATCCACGCATTCGGGATTGAGGTACAGGCGAACCCCGCCGACGTCGAAGCCGAGTGGAAAAAACGGCAGCAGAAGCGCTCGCCGGTCGACAAGGCCAACGTCGAGGCACGCGCCAGCAGACGCGAGAGTCTCCTCGGCCGTAGCCGGAAGACCGCCGTTCACGCCGATCCCTACGCGACGCTCCGGAAGCAACGCCGACTTGACGAGCGACAAAAGCGCAAAAAGTTGCTCGATCAGATCGCGACGACAAAGCGGGCCGACGACGACGATGACGACGACGGTACCCCCACCGCCTCGAGAAACTCGACATCACACAAGGACGTCGATGAGCTGGTACGCGAGATTGCAAACAAGCACGCCCTCCCGCCAGCCTTCTCGCGACGATCGATCAACCAGGGGCTCAGCCTCGGCTTCTACGACGTCGAGGCCGTCGAGCGCCTCCGCGACATTGCCAAATACAGCGAGCGCCGCCAAGCCTACAGCCGCGTCCGCACAAGCCATTCTGTGCCCATGCTCGATACCCTCGACAAACAGCTTGCCGCTGACGCCACCAACGCCGACGACGACTCTCAAGACGACGACGACGACGCCCCCCGAGCGCCGACGAAGAAGAAACGTCCGATCGTCGAATTAGCGCGCTACGGAGACCAAGTCAGGCCACTCATCGACGCGCCGCTGTCGTCGTCGCGAGACAAAAATCGACGTAACAACAACAACGCGCCGCTTCTCCGTTCCAACAAGGACACAGCCGACTACCAGCGCCACGTGGACAGGATGCGAGAGGCGATGGCATCACCCGAGAACGACGGTTCGTCGGCGCCGAGGTCGGCCCGCGCCAAGGTTGGCTCCCACATCCGTGCCGCACCCAGACGCACATCCTACATGGAAGCGACATTCGAGGAACTCGCGAGACCTCACTACACTTCCCACGACATCGTCGAGTTCCGGAATTCGTTCAACTACGTCGACGTCGACCTCTCGGGCTCCATCAACATGGAAGAATGGTTCATGTTCATGAGCCGCATGAACCAACGCCTCTCCCAGCTCGAATCCCAGCTTCTCTTCATCCACATCGACAACGACGGCGACGGCTCCATCAACATGCGCGAGCTCATCGCCATCGTCTTCCAGAGGTGTACGCAAGATCAACAACGTAAGATTTTTCTCAAGCTTGTGGAGCAGAACAAGGCGGAGGCCCAAGTCCGAAGGCAGCGAGCTCTCGACATCACCAGGCAAATCAGAGAACGCGACATGTTCAGGGACCGAGCCACTCTCGACAGCGTCGAGACCTTCGCCAACGGAGACGCCGCCGCCGCCGCCGCCGCCTATTAAATTGAACATTTTACTTCACTGAAAAAATTCTTTCTTTGTTTCGACTCATCTATCATCATAGAATATGGCGGTCATTCGTCGGGCTCAAATGCGCTTTGGCCCCAGTTATTATTATTATTATTATTAGTTCCCCTGTCCTTGAATCCCGCCAAAAGGCCTGCCTCCATTCCCAAGGAAGGGCCGATGTGGGCGAGCGATGGCGATATCCAGCTTTTGCTGGTGACGGTCCCCTTCCAGGCTCGGCCTGTCGTCATCTCGCTGTCGGCTGGCCGAGGCCCCTGATATTTTCATGTTGCGCGTGCGTGCGTGCGTGCCACGAGAACGACGTCTGGTGGTCCACATCATTTCTCGGGGCGGACGGGCGTAAATACGATGGCGCGTGTATTACTTGTTCTTCCGGCGGCGGCGGCGGCAGCGGACCGCGCGCTTGGTTGTTCGTCGGGCACTTGTGGGCATTGTTTCGTGTGAATGCTGCTCGCTTTGTCACCCCCATGTGTCGAGTTGATTGCCCAGTGGTAGTCGTGGTGGCTTGTCGTCGTTGACGCAAACTCCGCGTGGTCGACGACGACGACGACGAGGTGCAGCACAAGGTGGTGACAGACAGCGCGCTTGTCTGTAATTGGAATACAAGTCTTACCGCCTTGAGCTGCTTTTAAGTGCTGCTGACGGCAACATCGAAGGGGCTGGAATGAGAGTCATCGTATCGGCGGCGACGCGGGCAGCTACAGACACGCCGGCGTCCGTTTTTTGTGCTAGCTATGGAGATCAGAGAGCTGTTTTGTCTAGAAGGCCTTTCGGCCGTTTTGCGTTCTTCGTATGACGTTTCTGCTGGCTGGGATCTACGGCGTGGTTTGTCCCGGTTGCTACGACCATTACGATTGTCGGGTCTGTATTTGTCGGGCGAGTTCCACCAGGGAACTTTCTCTTTGCCGCTCAGCCCGGCTGCAATGCTTGACGCGTTTGCTCGTTACCTTGTGCGCCGCCACACATACGTTCCAGAACCGGAAGCGTCCCAATCTCCCTCGGATATCGGATCTCGGCTCCTACCACGCTACGCTGTCGGCGCCCGGCTGGTTCCCTGCGTCACAGGATGCGTGGGCCCCACTTTGATCTGCGAATGGCGGTTGTGATGGCCGGTCGTCTCTAGGTGACCAGCGACGGGGACCATGTCTCGGAGTCAAGGCGGCGCAGCTGTTGCTATTTATGACCCTGTCACCCGGCGCCTCTACACTTTCGCACGCAGGTCACATTCCTGGCCCCGAGACTCTCGCGCATATCGTGCTGAAATCATGGTATTCTATGCCGCATAGGCTGCGCTTTGGTCCCTTGGTGATATTCTGCCTCGGTTACCAGTGGAAGCTGTCCTTGACTATGAGGCGCTGCGCACGCGCCTTTCGTCCTCTCGCAGCTCGCGCCCGTTACGCCCGGCGATGTTCCGGATGAGACTGCGAACTTGACTCCGCGCGCATTTTGTCTCCTTTGACCTCGCATGGGTGCGTGGTTCACTCGAACGCCGCCGCAATTCTTCTTCTGAGCGCTGCATCTTGCTTCCACAGTCCTTGTCATGGCTGGCGCTGGTTTATCGCGTTCCATTGCGTCGTTTTTTTTGACAATAATTGCTCGACTTTGCTCACGCAGCTCGAGATTGCGCATCTTCGTGTGTATGATGAGACTGAGGATGTCTACTCTCTGCCTTTGCTAGTTCGAACATCTTTTTGCCGCCCGCCCGCTCGCCCGTATGTCTCTTGTGGTACGCTCCATGCCGGATGATAGGTTAATTTAGGCAGCGTTCGGCTGCGTGGGGATTTGGCGTCCATAACTTCGTACAAGTGTTGATGTTTTGTCACCGCCCTGATTCTCCCTAGTGTCTTCACCATCATTTGGACCACGCAACCACATCCAGCTATGACGACGGCGCGACAGGCTTTTGCGGCTACTTTGCAACTTGATCATTTCGCACTTGCGACTCGCAAGTTGCGCGAGCACAGAATTGCGGGACTGGTTGACTGCGCATCTCTCTGCACATCAGACTTCTGTTGTGCTTGGTCCACGGATCCTTCTGCTTTACCATTTGCCGATGGCATTGATACAGCTTCGAACGCTGTCGGTTGCCGGCGGGGATTCTTGCCATCCTTGTGGCTTGTGCCGCGATATGGGGTTAATGCTCTCACAACAACAGATTTGCCCGCCTCGCCTGGAACATGTTATGGCGGTCAGTTTGGGATGTATGGCATCCTACTGCGACCGCTTCATAGCGCAGTATTAAGCCTCCCGAGAAGCGCCCCTCGACCGAGGAGGCCAGCGGCTAAGGATAGAAGCGTGGGAGGAGGTGCGGGGTGACTTTCGGGCCAAGACACTCAGCGTGCACGGAGGGCGGGCGCAGGGTGCGCAAGGTCGGCCGGCGAATGATGGCGGGGCGCGCGTTCGTCGCAGTGGATGGTCCCGTACTGGGCCAGCGTGCTGCCGCCGCGCCACGGAGCGAGGAATGGACCTCCGGAAGTCTGTCGTGGTCAGTCGCTGGGTCGGAATGGCGGTTCTCGTCGTCAGCTCCGTGGTCGGTGGCGAAAGGGCTTCGGGTGTCCTGTGGCGCGAGAGTGGGCGCGAGGGGCCGCGGGACGCCGGGTTGACCTCGGCAGAGTCGCTGGAAGCGGGTCTGAGAGGGCCAGCGGCCACGCATGCAGTGCTCCGCGTAGATGGTGTCGGTGTGGGCGAGGAGGCGGTGAACTGCCGAAATCTGGCGGAGCGTCTGGGGGCACGAGATAGGTCTCGCGTCGATGGTGGTCTCGGCGTGCGGCACAAAGTTGTCGTTGGTTCCGGTGGTTGCGGCGAGATTTTTGTGTCGGAGGGTGAAGCAGCGCCGCGAGTCGTGGTAGATCTGCGCACGGTCCAGTGCCTCGATAGCCGAGATGCCATACAAGCGCCCAAGCAGGAGTGCGGCCAGCATCCCAGCACGGCCGTGACCGAGGCGCGAGTAAACGTAGACGCAGTGGCCTGCGCGCATTTTGGCCTCGATGGCCTCGCAGATCTTGAGAATCGCATCGTCTTCGCCGCAATCCTCGTCCTCAATAGGAAACCGCAGAATCTCGAGGTGCGTCGGGAGCTTATTGAGGGCGCGGCGTGCTTTGTTCGCGTCGTGGATCATCATTCGTTCTTTGGCGAGCGCGATAAAGAGCTTGCGCTCTGCATCGGCGTACCGTAGATCTCGCTCTCCGTAGCGCGGGCATACTTGGACCTCGTTGCGGGCAGCCGCGCGAGCCGACTCTGCCTTGGCGAGCTGGCCGCTCGCTCGGACGTGGACCTTCTTCAATATCGCTCGCAACGCGAAGCTAGGGCGGTCGCCGCGCGCGCCTCCGCCGTCGTTCTTGTCGCGGCGGCCTTTGCCTTCCTCCTCCTCGAGGCGAGACCACGGCGCGCCGAGTGTCTCTGCTATAATCCGCGATTCGCTTTCGGGGCAGAGGTCGACGAAGACGCTCACGCCAGCTTGGACGAGCGCAATACCCGCGCCGGCTATATCATCCTCCTTTTGAGAGCTGTCGGCGAGCTGTGCCGGACCAGTCGGATGCGGGCCGATCAGCAGCAAATTCGGGACCACCCAATTTGAAACGTCGGTTGGTCCGCGCATCGCTGCGCGCATCGAGTTGAACTTGGCGGCGTCGTCGATCTCGCGCCGGCCCTCCTTGGCTAAAGGCCTCGACCACAACTCCGGCAGCGCGGACAACTTGACCCCAACGGCTGGATGCCACGGCGACGGCGGCGAAGAAAAAGCGGTCTCCGGGCTCCTCGAGTGCCTTTCGTCTTCGTCATCAAACTTGTCTATGTGCGCGATGGGCGCCTTGTCGATCTCGACGAGCGCGAGCCAGACGTCGCGCCACTTGACAAACGCGAAATTTTTGTTGGCCGCGGCGCGCGCGAGCATCTTTTCGCATACGAGCTGGCCGATGTCTCGTAGGGCGTCGGCGTAGTCTTCGAGCTCTTTCCGTGTCCGGAAGAAGAGTTTGTGGTCGAGAGAGTAGTGATGTCGTTTTTCGTCGTCGGTCAAGTAGACGATCGGTTGGAAGCGCCTGCGCGACGACGTTAATCCGTGGCGCCTCGCGAGGACCTTGTCGCGTATCGCGCGATTGAAGGCAGCCTCCAGACCCTGGCGCTGCTTTCGCCTCCAGGCCCGCGCTATCCGCGACGCGGCGTGCCATCGCTCTTCGCGGGCAGTATCCCGGACGCGGCTCGCCCACCGGCTCAGCCAATCCGCCGTCGCGATCCGCGTCGCGCGTCGTTCGGCAGAAACGAGGACCCGACGACACGCGAGCGAGCGCGAGTCGAGCAGCAGTCGTCTGCGGTCGCGTGGTCGGAATATATCCCCTTCGGCCACCGTTACGACTGGTGCGGCGTCCGGCACGCGGAGTGGCTCGCGTCTTGGACCAACGCGAGGAAGATTTAACGACGACGCAAAACCGAGCAACGCCGCGTCGTAAAGACCCGAGCGTCGCTTGTAGCGCTCCACCATCTCGTCGCGATGCATCTTTTCCTCAATAACCGCGGCGCGCGCTTCGGCGGCGTAATCGCAGGATGCGGATCCGTCGAATCGCCGGACCTGGTACGATCTTTCGCCGCTCGCGTTCGCGACGGCCGCGACGCCTGCGTGATCCACGCGGTCGCGCAGCGTGCGTGGTGGAACGCGATGGATGACCCCCCACCGCTCGATAACGCCGTCGCCATCGACCTCGTCACGGTCCAGGAAAATGACCACCTCGCCCGCCCGAAAGGTTCTCGTCGCGGGCGAGCTGTCGACGTCGCCCGCGCACAAGTTGATGCGAGGTGCTTCGAGGGTCCGGGGACGCGAGAGATCGACGCCCGCAGCCTCGAGCTCTTCCTCCGTCATCTCGAGGCCGTCCCGTGCGAAGAGCCCCGCCGCCACGCTTCCATTTCGTGCGCCTTGAATCGCGCCCGTGCCGTCGGTCTCGAGGACGTTCCTTATCGCTAGCGCAACAAAGTGCGCGTGCTCGCTGCCGTCCGCGCGACGAGGATGGACCAACGCGCAGCATTTGGAGCACAGTAATTCGTCACACGCCTCGCACACGCACGCCGCCGTGTGTCCGCCGCATTCCTCGCACAGCACCCCCACACACCAAGGCGTCTCGACCACGTGCGCCATGTCCAGAAACCGCTCCACGCCGAGGAACTTGGCGTCGTCGGCCTTACTCTCTGCGACGAACGTCGAACTTGGCCCCGCGATCACCACCTCTTGCTTGGGCGACTTCATAAGAACTACGACTCCTAGCTACTATATATATATCCTAGGACCCTATGCGTCCGGCGTTTCTCGAGACGATCGTCGAGGTGCCGCCCCCCAAGGAGAAGAAGGATGAGCCGTTGCCTGTCCGCGACGCGGCTACCGACGACGAGGGCTCACCGCGCGCGTCGACGTGGACGCCTACAAAGCCGCAACCGCCGCCTCGGCGGCAGCCATGCTCACCCCAGTCCCTCCGTCCGCCGCGGCGTACGAGCCGAGTGCGGATCGGCGAGGTCATCGGTTTCTACACGGCCATCGAGCGCTGTCTATCGCATCCTCCGAAATCGCCTCGCGACTCGAACAAATGGCACTCGCGCAACGAGAGAGTGAGTCTCGAGCACGAGGTTGATCTCGCGAGCAGCGAGTCCGCAGCAGTTCGGTGGTGCGAGGCCCCTAAACGACCAAGACCGGCACGGACGATACTACAGCTGAGTGGCGAAGCCAAGTACGACAAGATGCTTACCTGGCTTCGCAAACGCGGCAAGGGCCACGCGCTAGATACCGACATCCAGTGGCTTCGGATTATACGCCGCTGGTTCGACTCGGCTTTCGACGACCAAGGCAAGATTTCTATCGATAAAGTCCAGGGCTCTCTGGTGTCTGCGGGTGTCGTCGCCGACCACGATGATGTCGAGCACGCGCTCGACGCCCACGGCCTCTTGGCAGCAGGCAACAGCGACAGGGGCCAGGCTTATAGCTTCTTCGACTTTGTCGACTTTGTTTTAGAGGTCGACAACGAAGGTTGCAGCCGCAAAATGGCCGAAAAACTCGCGCGCCGCCGCCGCTCAGCTGCCCTGCCGGCGGCCGTACGCCATCGCCCCCGTACCCCAATAAATGACATTGGTGCCTCCTCCTCTTCTTCTTATGGAAACAACCAATCCTTCGCGGCAGCGAACCCGGGCATCGGCTATTCTCGCAAAAGACAGATGTCCGAGGTCGTCAAGCGCATGACGGACCTCGATCGCCTCGACAGTATTCTCGCACATCGAATAGCAAGCAAACACTAAGTCTTTGGCGTGTGGCACGAGGGGCTTCATGGAAGCCTTAAAAAATTGGCTACGCTCATGGTCACAGCGGTGTCAAGGGGACAGTAGTGTTGCCTGAAATATATTGTCGAGTTCCACGGGGTAGTCTGTCGACGCTCGCGGGAAAGCCTAGTAGTATAGGCAGAAGATAATACGAAATGCTTTGCACATGTTGTTGATCCTCGTAAGGACGTAGTCGTGTGCCTCGAGCTTGGCCCGGAGATCGGCGTCCTGCCTGCTGTGAGGATTCACCGTTAAGGACACTACACCGCGGACACTGATGCATGTGTGGGAAACTTTCATAAGTAGGGGAAGGTGGTGTAAAAAAGCAGCGGAATGAGGTAGAACAACAACAACAACAACAACAACAAAGTACTTCAAAATGCAAGTGTTGGCTCCTCAAATCGTGGAGCCTGAGCCTCGATGGAAGGGCCGTTTTTGTATGCCGTTGTTGGCGCGGATGGATGCTTCAATCCGAGTGAATCGACACGAGTTCTTCTGAAGGCTCGAATTCGGGCTTGGGACATCAGGTGCGCGTCTTGTCCCGAGCTTGGGGCGCGCTGGCGTGTTTCGGCTGTTCCAGCCTGGACACCGCAGCTCATCGCCACGAGACACTGGTTCATTTGCCCCAGCTCGCTGAATGCCGCCGCCGCCGAGGTAGTGCGTGCGGCTGGTCATTTAGCCACAGTCGTATCAAGTCGGGCGAGAACCAGAGCCCTGGGTCGTTTTTTCTGTGGGTGCACGGTGGTGGTGGGTGGTGGTGGTGCGCAGTGTTGTGCGTCAGGACGCAGATGCGCAACACCTAATCCCGCCGACGTAGACAAGCTTTTAAAAGTGGTGGAAGTCAGGACATGGCGACAAAATCAACGTAGATTATATACCGTCCGTGGGCGCTAATTAAGCTACTCGTCAACACTCTCACGCAAAAGAAAACAAAGAGTTCAAGAATGAGAGGGTTTCGAAAATATCTTTCTGGGCTTTCTTTCATTGGTTCTTTCCACAAGAAGATAGATAGATCGTCCAAGATGTTTGTTGCAGCGTTGTTGGTCGGCGTCGCGAAGGCCAACGTGGACGATTTCTTCTACTACCGGTCGGAGAACTACGAGACGGAGAGATGGGTGTCAGAAACGTTGAGGGTGGTCGAGTGGCCGAACGCGAGCTTCCGCATATTCGACTCGGTGAGCGATGTGACTGTGAGCAGGTACGACGCGTTCGGGACGAGCGTGATTCCCGAGCTCCGATCGGGGGACGGCGGCGCGTACCTCTTCACGACCGCGAAAGAGGCGCAGGTAGTTGACGGCTGGACCGTTGATTTTGCTTTCGACGAAATGGTCGTCGTTTCTGGAAGCGCCTGCTTCCAAGTTTTGCTCGGCGAAGCCAACGCCTCGTTGCTCGTGGTCTCCTCCGGCACCCCCGCGGACGAGTGCGCTGCCGCGACCTACAAGAACGGCACCACCGAGCTTCACAACAACGCGGTCGACTACGTCGCAAACGGTTCGTGCGCCGATCCAATATACGGCGCTCCGGGATACGTGGACTACGATGGACTCGACGGTCCGGTCATCCCAGCGCTCGCCCAGCACTACCACACCCGCGGGGCCCTGTACTACGTGGGAAACGGGAGCGCGACCTTCGACGCGGGCGTCGATCCCCTACTTCCGGGCGAGCTTCGGTTCGTGCAAGTCGGCTACTATTACGGTCCCGAGTCGTTTTCCAACGGCACTCACGTCCTCTCGGTCCACGAGCCCGACCCGCGCTCGATGGCCTTTGATACGACGACGACGACTACGGACGACGAAGACGACTACTCGCCGTGTCCGATTGCCTGCCTCGACGACCCCGACACCTCGGCTGGGCCCGCCATCACCTGCGTCAACCCGGTGCTCAACGTGGCAATGGGGGGCGAGCCCATTATGGCTGTCGAATAGTGCCGTCGTGCGTTCGACCGGGCCATTTGTTTATCTTCCGCCCAAAAAAGGAGGGCGGTTATTTTATAATATCATCCAACCTCAGTGGCTGGCTGGCTGGCTGGCTGGCTGGCTGGCTGGCTGGCGCTCCCCGCGGGCGCGCTGGGCTCTTGGTCCTCCTCGCGAAGAAGCCGACTGATGACTGGCCAAGGCCTTGATGAATAAACATTACAGTAGTATTGTTTATTGTTCTGGGCGAAGAATCGCACGCGGCGGCGACCTCATCATCATCATCATCATCATCATCAGGTTTGTGGTGCGAGCAGAAGAAGAAGACCAAGCACGGCGGCGGCGTTGAATAATAATAGTATTGGAATAATTATGGACATCCGATTGTAGTAGTAAAAAAAAGTCGTCGTCGTCGTCGTCGTTCGTCGTCGTTCGTCGTCGTTCGTCGTCGGTCGTTTGGGAAAAAGAAGTTGCCTTGCTTTCGCGGCTAGCGGGAGAGAAAATTTATAAACGGATCCTTAACGGACGGATACACCATGTCCACCACCACCAAGAAGCATGACGTCCCGTATAGCAGGGAAGACCTCGAGGTGCTGCACTATTACTGGCAGGATGCCGGCGGGGCGCAGATGGGTCCGTCCCCGGTCGAGGAGCTCCGGGCCGCCTGGAAGTCGAAGAATCTGCACGAAAATTGTTACGTGAGTGGACTTTTTTTTTATCATCATCATCATCATCATCATCATCATCATCATCATCGCAAGAAAAATCTTAGGTGTATGGGGACGGGTTCTACGACTGGGTGCCTGTCGGCGATATTCCCGAGCTGAAGAAGCTGGTGGCACCGCCGCCGCCCCCCCCCGGGGGGGCTGCAAAGAAGAAACAGCCGGCGCCTCCGGCCGCGGCGAGCGAGGCCAAGAAGCAAGCGAAAAAAAAGAGTCGGAAAGCGCCATTGGAACGGCAAGCGTCGACGAGCAAGACCTTGAATTTCCGGAAGAGCGGGTGGACGAAGCGCGTGACGTGCGATATGGTGCCGTATTACGCGAACCTCTCGACGGGCGAGCTGACGTGGAACATGCCCGAGAGCCTGCGGTCTTCGCAGGACCGGTCGAAACACTCGGAGGGGTGGGTGTGGGTGCCCGACGAGGAGCACGGGTGGGTCGCCGCGCAGCAGCAGCAGCAGGGATCGCAGTATCGGCTCGAGTCGGGCGAGGTCGTCAAGGCGAAGAGGTGTTTGGCGTTGAACTACGCGTCGCTCGCGCGGCTCCAGGAGGACCTGGTGCTGCTGGACTCGCTGGACGAGGGGTTGATTCTGCATAATTTGAAGGAGAGGTACAATCGGGACCAGATTTACACGGCGGTCGGGGGTATTTTGATCGCTATCAACCCATTCCAGCGGCTTCCGCTGTACACGACCGAGCTGATCGACGCGTACGACAAGGCTGGGAACAAGGTGATGGCGCCGCATCCGTACAAGCTCGCCGACGCGGCCCACAAGGCGCTCTTGGAGGATCTCGGGGATCAGTCGATCTTGGTGTCGGGGGAATCGGGGTCGGGGAAGACGGAAACGACAAAGCAGGCGCTGTCGTTTCTGGCGGAAGTCGCCGGGTCGACGAACAACATCGAGCAGCGGGTGCTGTCGGCGAATCCGATTCTGGAGTCGTTCGGGAACGCCAAGACGGTCCGGAACGACAACTCGTCGCGGTTTGGGCGTTTTACGGCTGTTCAGTTCGACAACCAATTAAAAATCGCCGGGGCGTCTATTTCGAATTATTTGCTCGAAAAATCGAGGGTCAAGGGCCAGAGCGAGGGCGAGCGCAACTACCACGTCTTTTACGAGCTGTGCGCGGGGCTTTCTTGTTCTTCGAATAATAATAAAGGAGATGTGGTGGTGGTAGGCCCCGCCGCGTCGTACAATTACCTCCAGATTTCGCCGGTACCGTTCGACGACGCGGCGGACCTCGCGGACTTGGGCGAGGCGATGGACGCGCTGAACCTTCCGAGGTCAGAAATCTTGCGAGTCGTCGCCGCGGTGTTGAAGGTGGGTCAACTCGAGTTCGAACCTCTGGGGGGCATGTCGGACGGGTCCAAGGTGGTGAAGGGGGCGTTGGTGGAGGAGTGCCGGGAAGAGCTCGGCGCCGACGGCGAGACGCTGGCTCGCGGGCTCACCCGGCGGACCATGGCGATTCGCGGCGAGACTACGTCCGTGCAGCTGAGGGTCTCGCAGTCTCTCGAGAACCGGGACGCCCTCGCCAAATTCCTGTACGACAAGCTGTTTGATTACTTGGTTGGCACGGTGAATCGAGCCCTCGAGGCGGCTTTTACTAAAAGTATAAAGGCGAGTATAGGAATTTTGGATATTTTTGGATTCGAGATCTTCGCGATCAACAGCTTCGAGCAGCTGTGCATCAACTTCACCAACGAGAAACTGCAACAGCTGTTTAACGAACACACGTTCAAGACCGAGGAGGCGGTGTATAGGGCGGAAGGGGTGAAGTTTCCGCCGATCGAGTTCGTCGACAACCAGCCGGTGTGCGATCTGATCGAAAAGCGAGGCGGTATTTTCACGCTCCTGGACGATACGGTCAAAGGCCCCGGCAAGGCCGAAACCAAGGACGCCAAGTTTTCGCAGACAATCGACACGGCATTGAAGGGAAACGCGTTCTACGTGGGGGCCAACGAGCACCGGGGGGTCCGAGGAATCGTGTTTAGCGTCAAGCACTACGCGGGGACGGTGTGTTATTCGTGCGACGGTTTCGTGGAGAAGAACGCCGACACGCTGTACCCCGACCTCTACGCGGCGATGAGCGAAAGCACCAACGAGCTCATCGCGTCGATGTTCCCGGGGGCCTCGACCAAGGCCACTCTAGGAGCCGCGTTCCGCAAGCAGTTGGCGTCGCTGATGGAGACGCTGCGCTCGACCGAACCGCACTACGTCCGGTGCGTCAAGCCCAATCAGTCCAAGGCCCCGCGGCGCTTCGAGGGCCGGGCCGTCCTCGAACAGCTCACGTGCGCGGGGGTCTTCGAGGCCGTCAAGATACGCAAGCAGGGGTACCCCTTTCGCTTCGCGTACGAGCGGTTCGTCGCGCGATACAAAACCATCATGTCGACGAATTCGGGGTGGATCCCGTTCGAATCGAGAAACAACGTTCGAGACCAGGCCGAGGAGATCATCGCGCAGTCGCGCCAGGCGTTCCCGCAGCTCGAGCGCGGCCGCACGATGCTCTTGTTTCGAGCCGACGAATATCGGGTGTTGGAGCTGTGTCGCGCGCTCGCCGTCGACCGCGTGTCGGCCAAAATCCAAGCCAAAGCTCGCGGCAGACTGACGCGCCGATACCTCGCCAAGGTCCAGACGGTCCGACCGGCCCTCCGACGCGCCCTCGAGTCCAAAGACCTCAACACCCTCGAAGCCGCCCTCGTCAAGACGGACGAGGCGTTGGGCGTCTTCGCCCATTTCGAGGTCGCCGTGCCTATCGCCGAATGGGCGGCCGCCAAAGAAATGGTCGCGCTCTTGAAAGAAGCGATCCGCTTGGCCCAGATGCTCGAGGCGGCGAGCGAACCGTCGGACGAGGACCTCGCCGCCGTCGGGTGCGACGAGGCTCCCCACCTCGAAGCCCTCCTTCGAACCCTCTCGGTCGACTGCGGCGAAATCGCTCAAAAAATGCCCGTCGAGCCGTCGTTCGACCAGTGGTACGAATACGCCTCCCAGCGCTTCGCCAACGCCCGCGAGGCGCGCTTGGCCCCGCGGTTCGACCAGGTCATGCGCGAGCTCGAGCGCGAGCCCATGGCCGAGCTCTACGCCGAAGCGAAGCGACTGGGCTACGAAACCTCTCACCTCTCGGAGATCGTCAAGCTCGTCGAGATGACCGAGGAAGACCTACTGAAGCGCCAGTACCAGCGCGCCCACGAGACGGGACAGGCCGACCGCGCGAGACTCAAGGAAATCGCCCTCAAGGAACACTATCTCGACCAGTACGCCTCGATGTTCGTCTTCGAAAGGTGCGCGCTTCTTCGCGGCCAGTCGGACTACAATTCCGCCGCCAAGATCGTCACCTTACACAAATCCGAAAAAAAGGAAACCATGCTCCAGTACTCAAAACACAAAATCCTCACCTCCCTCACCCGCCTCGACAACAAAACCTCCCGCGACGCCCTCAAGGTCTACCGCTCGATCATGGGTTATATGGGCGAGAAGCGCACCTACGCCTCCTCGGACCTCTGCGTCGAGGTCGTGTCTGCTGGTCTCATGCGCGCCGACCTGCGCCCCGAAATATATTGCCAGCTCATGAAGCAGCTCTCGGGCAACCCCTCCCCCGACTCCTCGTCGAAGGGCTGGACATTGATGATGATGTGCCTCCTCGTCTTTCCGCCAGAGGCCGAGCTCGAAAATTATCTCCATATTTTCATCCGCAAAAACGCCCCCGTCCACATGCGTGCCCCGCTCTCCACGGCGGCACACGAAATTTCCTACAACCAAAATCTCCTCACGGAGGTTCCCTCCATCCAGAAGCTCGAAGAGATGGTGGACCGAGCCCTCGGCCGCTCCGCCGCGCTCCGCCGCAAAGACTCGAACAACAGGTGATAATACTTTTTCGTCTTCTTCGCCCACCACGAACAGAAGAGAAGAGAAAGATTTATTACTCTTTAATATAAAGGTATTTTATGCTGCTGCTGCTGCTTCTTTTTTTTTAGTGACATCGGCTTCGTTCTCGACAAAGCCGCCACCACAACACGGCGAGGAAAGCGGGGGCGACGAGGATGGTGGGGTAGTGCTGCGGAAACAATAACCCGCGACGACGGCGACGCCGCCACTTGCTGCTGCTGCTGCTGGTTTTGTCCTCCTCCTCCTCCTCCTCCTCGATGAGCAGAAGTTGTGTGCGAAAGGGGGGGGTGTAAGCCTCGCCGTAGAGGACGCCCGGGAGGACGGAGACGTAATCGAGTCGCGTGTCGTTGCCAGTCGCGATGACCTCGAGAGAGTGGTGGCACATTTCATCATCATTTAGGCCAGCGGGGAAATATATTTTATGTGCCTCGAGGAAGGGGGGCATGGGCTGGATAGGGGCGTCTTTGGGTCCGGGTTCCGGAACGCGGCCGTCCGGAAAGACGTCGGGGAGGCGGGGGTTGAAGAAGACGGAGGCGGTGCTGCCAGGCTTCTTAACGAGGAGGAGGCGAAGAATGTTCCAGGCGTCGAGGACGTAGCGATCAGAGCAGGATTTTGTCTCGTCGCTATCGTAACGCCACCGTTGCCGCAAGGCGAGGTTTTCGGGGGTAACCTCGACGACTACCGAGTCGACGACAATCGACAAAATTAAGCCCCTGTTTCCCCAAAACGCGAGTTCGACGAGGCAGTCGGTGGTCGCGGGAAACACAGCTTCGTAAAAGCCACCTTGCGGCAAGGCGAGCCACATCTCGTCGGAGGCGGGATTGGGGCGAAGATCGAGAAAATCGTCCAAGTGAAAAAAATCCGAGCGACCGGTCGCGTACGCTCGGATTGCTCCTGCTTCGGTGTAGCTGACCGGCGTGCCGTCGGGGAAGACGTGTTGGTGGAAAGGGACCGCGGGTTCCTTCCCGCCCAGCGAACCGTGCCAGCTCCATCGCGTGTTGGTGTTCGAGACCATAACCTCCCAGTCGATCATCGCGCCAGGAACGAAAGGCGCTCGTCCTCGGAGCGCACGTAGAAAGTGGACCACGGTCAGCGGCGAGCCGCGGTCTTCTTCGCCCTGAAACCAACGAGCTCCAGCCTCCGTGATGAACCCTCCTCGCATCCTGCCGGTGGCGTTGGCGAAGACGGCGTTGCGCGTTCCGTTCCACGGGAGAAGGTACTGGTGGTGGTCTACGAGTTGTGTGGCGTTGTTCTCGTCCCAGCACGACAAGATGGGCTGGGAGACGTTGGTGACGAGGAGCCACCCGAAGGCCGCCTCGCGCAGCGCCATCGAGAACGCGTCGGACGTCGACGGTTCGTTGTAGATTTCCCACCACAGCACTCTCGGGTCTGTCGCGAAGGCCGCCGCGACGGACTCGACGTAGGGCCGAAACCGCTCGACCGACGTCCTTTCGACGTCTTGGGGAGACGCGAACCAACACCCGTTGTGTTTGCCGTCGACGGGCGCGCACGTCGCGTTCAAGTCGAGACCCGAGCGGTTCCAGCAGTCGTCGAAGAACACGAGCCCGACCCCGATGTCGAGGAGTGCCGCCTTGCCCAGAAAGTTGTCGACGTTCCCGATGAGCCGCGCGCCGTCGGCCTCGAAGAACGCCGAGTGCATGAACACCCGAACCGCCGTCAGCCCGAGGGCGCGCTTCGCGATCCGAAGCTCGCGCGAGATGCTCGCCTCGTACCACTCGTAGTGCCACAGCCAGTCCTCGTTCGCGCTCTTCGACGGCTGGAACTCGGCGCCCACCCAAGACGACGTGTCAATGATCATCGACGCGACCGCCGATTCGAGCACCAGCAGCAGTGGTATCATCATTGCCATCATCATCATTTGGGACCACCGACCAGGGACTACCTACTACTACACATCCTTCATGCTCCCCACACACACCCCCCCCTCTTAGCAGTCGGGACATTTAAAGACTACCTACTACTACTCTAGTAGTGCTGCTGCCTGGGGGGGGGGTCTCGAAGACGGACGAGGGAAGGCCCTGAAGTGGGTTTCGAGGGACTTCCATGCGATGGTAAAAAAGACGCCCTGGATGCCGTTCGCGAGAAGGCGCGTCTTGAGCCCCCGAGTCATCAGGCCCCAGACGCCCTGCTCCTTGACGACGGAGTTTATCGCCTCGGTGTAGGGGATACCCTCGGCCTGGCGTATCGCCTTGACAACGCGGAGGGCATTGGTGACGGAGTCGGAAACAAAGGAGGCCGTGAAGCCGAGGACGGCGTGTCGGACGAGCTTCTGGCTACCCGAAAGCCCGTGGCTCGGGAGCGTCTTGTCGAGGTGGTTGAAGGTGGCGTACCAGGGGAGGTGGCCGGCAAAGGCCGACGTGAAAGCCGCGGCGCTCCCAAAGTAGAATCCCCCAACGCCGTAGGTCCTGGCCCGCATCGCCAACTTTGGCTTGGCGCGCGCGTCGCCATAAATTTGAAACACCGTCTTGCAGACGTCGAATGGCATCAAGAAGACGCGCCAGCACGCGGCCATCGCAGAGGCGACGGTGGTCTTCACGAGCGTCGGCATGTTCGCGGTCTGATCAGCACCGTCCATGAGATACATCACCGTCGCGTTCGTGCTCGTGTCCCCAAAGCGTGCCATGGGTCCCTGAACGAGCGCCGCGACCACGCCCGCGTAGAACCGACCGTAACCACCCGACGCGAGCAGCGACCGCGCGGCCTCCAGCGTCGACTGCCCGTAACGGTACTGCACCGTGATGGTCGTGTCCAACGGCATCAGGCACGCCACCTGGATCACCATCGCCGACGCCCCCGCGACTCCCGACACGAGCCCGTACCGGGCGGCCGCTTCCAATTCGCTCACGCCGGGCCAGCTCCGCATCTTCAACATCGCCTACCTTTCGCACCACCTCAGACACGCCATCGCTACAGGGAGGGAGGTTCCTGCCCCAAAAAGGAATATTCGAAACGGTTTCGTAACGGCTCCTAGAACCAGGACCGACGATTTCGGCGTTGCTATACTCAGGGTCGGATAAGAAAGTTCGTACGAGCCGTTAACTATGTTTCAGTTTGTACTAAGACATACTCAACGGATCGCTGAGCTATGTTCATTTGTACTCAAGCAGTATGTGCCGCCACGCCGCGAGATCGTCGCGATGGAACTAGTCCCCATAGTGAAGTCGGCATCCTTTCGCCCCCTCACGCAAAAAAGGAAAAAGCCCACGCGTTGTAGGACTCGTCGTTGCGGCGCGGGCTAGTCTCGTTTTCTTATCCGACCCTACTAGTAGTAGTATATATAGTAGTATACTGCAACCGTTCAGCGTTCCGGAAAAAGTGCCTGGCGGAAGGCGACGGAGGATGGATGACGCACAGAAAGGCGGCAAGCAGTGCATGGCGGCGGCGGCGGCTCGCGGATCGAGTTTTATTTGGCGTCGGAGGCTACTCACGCATTAAGCGCCAAACTTTGACCCGCTCACACGGGCCTTCTCGTTGTTGGGTTGCGCGAAACGGACCTTTTCTTTAGAGTTTCTCGCGTTTTTTCCGTAAAAGAAGTCTACTACTATACAGAACCGTTGAGCTTTTGCCGAAATAAACAGACGCGAACAAAGGCGACGAAGGAAGGAATGCCTCGTGAATGCCAACGACGCGAAAAAAAGCCGCAACTTTAAGTAGTAAAAGGAGATCGCGCATTCCGGCCCGATAAAGTTGCGATTGCGGCGAAGGACGTGCAGCACAATGATTGGACACGAAGATCACTCGAGGATGCGCAGGCAAAGCTCGCCCACCGCAGATCCACGACTCGAAGCGAAGATCACCACATTGCGACGAAAGGCGACGAAGCTGGGATTGAGTGCGGGGGCAGCCAAGAATGCTCACCGTACAGCCGCGAATCGAAGCGCGCAATGTAACGTCGCGAGCGCCAACGATCTCGGGTTGCGTGAAGCCAGAGGGATCTCTCGCACAACGAAACAACATCTCCCATCCACAGCATAATTTTATATTGCGCAGGTCTTACAATTTTACGATGGGTGCTGCTACGCGCCGCACACTCGCCGAGAGCCGGTTTTTTTTAGGTCTGCTCTTTGGTCAACGCTCCCGCGATGGGCTCTGAGCCCACGGCTCACCTTTTCCAACCACGTTTCTTGTCATTTCCTCCCATCACCCTCTCCTCCCTTTCCCACTCTCGCGTTAGCCCATATCTTTGTGTCAATCTTTGTTGCCGTTGTTGTTTTTTTTTTTTTTTCTGCCGACCACACAGATCCTTCTCGTTTCACCACCGCAGGTCCTCCTCCCAATCTTAGCATTCCAAGAAACCCTGCAAACTCAGAGAGACAAGAAAAAGCATAGCGAACATTGCCGAAAATCACGTTACTTATTCATTTCTTCTTGGAGAAGCCAGTTGACTCTTCTTGTTCCACTCTTTCTTCCTTCTTCGAGGTCACCGCATTCTTAAAATTGCTTACGGGCTTTTTTGAGCTGGGGACCGTCGGTGGAGTGTTACTTGCAGTTTTCGATCAAGAGTCGAGTTCGCTTCTCGTGGTGATGAATGTCGCCGTTCGATACCGGACGTCCCTCTGGAATATTCTCGCGCGGCGACGGCGCGAAGATCCAGCCTGGCATAGAAAAGCTCCAAACAGGCGGTTTCCTCGCGACTTCCTTATATATATGGAAGCTTGCACACATCCTTGACGAAGATGCTCAAGTTGAACCGAAGAGGGAGCTCGCACTTAATAATAATAATAATAGTAAATTGCGCCGAGAGGGTACAACCAACCTGGCATTCGACATCAAAGAGGAGGCTGTGAACCGCACCATCAACGCGTTGCCGTATGCACCGTTTCCAGAATGGCGCCAACAATCGCAGTAAAAACGACGTTGTCGCAGCCGTTGCGAAAGGAGGGACCATCGAAGAAGCTCCATGTAGTCCATAAGGAGGCGTAACTCCGCCGTGAACGTAAAACTGCGGGCTCCCACGTGGTTTCACCAACGCAGAATATTAAACGGCCGCTGCTTGAGAAGAAGCGATCGTGCAACACATGCCGTGATAGGAGAGATGCGCGAAGTATCGTTCCAGGGACCACTTCTGGGTTTTTTTGAAGGTCGAATGCCAAGAGGGGGCTGCTGCGAACGCGAGCACGCAGGGCGTTCAGTGGTTTGGGGGGATTGTGTTGAGACGTGTGTACTGCTGGGTTTTTAATGGTCAACGGCTAAGAGCTCAGAGGAGGGGGGGTGCGATAGTGAGGATTGAGGTGCGTGGAGGGTTTTGAAAGTCGACTGCGAAGAGAGGGGTTGCTGTAGCGGAAGAAAGGGTCGGCTTCTCCGGATCTAGCTGCTTTCCCATTTTCATTTTCGCTACTTAAGAGTACGGTACTCTCGCGGGTGCGCGGGCGTAGGGGAATGTGCGAAGACGTGAGTGATGTATAGCGGTAACAATAAGGACGACTTCTCCAGATCAGCCTGTAGTCCCTCGAATTCCTGCTATACAAGGGAATTAATTAATTGTAGGTGCCTCGAAGGCAAAAGTACTACTACTACTGGGTCATAAGAAAGACGACTGCTAAGAGCGAGCGTGCGAGCGGCGGCCCGGGTGTTGAGGGGCTTGCATCTCATTGAGACGCCGCAAGTCGACAGCAGCCCTGTAAGCATTGGAACTGCTTTCTTTGGCAACATCAAGATAGTAAAACCCCAGGGATAGCCACTTATTCACCCGAGTCCGCGCTGCGATGCGCTCAGCGCAGGGTTTGGCGAGGTCATGGCATACCGCACTGGTCTCACCGAAGGCACCAAAGACAAGGCCAGGGACGGGGCCGTAGCTACTGGGCTATTAGATTTTAGCGCGCGTCGATGATGTGTGATCATCGACATTATTGTCACGAAAACCGTTACTATTGTTCCGTTAGACACTTACCACCCTCTCGAATTAAAAAGCGCGATGCTTGGCGTCCTCGAGTGTTTCAAGCGACGTAGTAAGTTTCGAGTTGTGTTCGTGCTCGGTGGGCCTGGATCGGGGAAGGGGACCATGTGCGCGCGCATCGTGGATCGGTATGGGTGGGTCCACCTGAGCGCTGGCGACTTGTTGCGCGCCGAGCGCAAGGATCCGAAATCCAAGGACGGGGAGCTCATCAACGAGTACATCCGCGAGGGGATGATCGTGCCGGTGGAGATCACGTTGGGACTTCTGAAGCGTGCGATGGAAGCGAGCGGCTCAACGGATTTCCTCGTGGACGGTTTTCCCCGAAACCTCGACAACCTCGAGGGCTGGGAGACCAACATGAGCGACGTCGCGGTCCCCGCCGTCCTGTACCTCGAAACCACCGAGGCGGTCATGCAAGACCGGATCCTCAAGCGCGCCAACGAGACTAAGCTCGCCGGCGGCGCGACGCGCTCGGACGACAACGTCGACTCCATCAAAAAGCGATTTCGAACCTATATTAACGACACCATGCCCATTATCGATAAGTACAAGACAGACGGCATTGTCCACGTCGTCGACTCCACGCCGAATCCGGAC
Source organism: Chrysophaeum taylorii (assembly GCA_029834535.1). Lineage (NCBI taxonomy): Eukaryota > Pelagophyceae > Pelagomonadales > Pelagomonadaceae > Chrysophaeum > Chrysophaeum taylorii. Next base: position 45,982 of record JAQMWT010000037.1, on the reverse strand, counting down.
ATCGTCTTCGCGACCGTCTGCAACCTCTTCGACACCCTCCAACCATCGTGAGGTCGTCGATTTTTATATATGAAATTGAGAAGTGGAGCAGAGACCATTGTTACCGGAGGAAGCCAAAAGGGTGACGTCATCAATTAGAAGGGTATAGGAGTAAATAACTCAAAAACCGACGACGAAGTGGATGAGCATCGTGTCAATCGCGCGGTCGATCGCGGGCGATGGGACGGCCGTCGAACGGGCCGTGCGGCTCCACGACTTTGTCCGCGATATCGAGTTCGGGTTCACGTACCGCTTCGAAGCGGCGACACCTCAGGAAACGCTTCAGTTTGGCGTCGGTCACTGCGTCCCTAAAGCGCAGCTGTTCTGCGCTCTGTTAAAAACACAAGGTATCGAAGCACGCGTCCAGCTCGCAGAGGTTGGTGGCCGTGTGCTCGACGGCCTATTGCCCGCGCCGCCGACCGTCCTACACGCGTGGACGGACGTCCGTTTGGGCGGCGAATGTCTCTCCGTAGACAGCTACGTCGTCGATACCAAACTCTTCGCCTCAGCGAAAGCGAAGCTTCGTAATGAAGCTGGATACGGTATCCACCGAGACGGAACCACTACATGGGACGGCGAGTCGTCGAGTTTTGTCCAATCGAATGGCGTGGGTGGGGTAAAGGCGAGGCGCGTCGCGACGTTGCTCGATGGCGAGCCGCCGCGAGAAGTTGCACTTAATGCCGGCTTCCCTGCAGCCCACAACCCCCCGCTCTGGGCTCTTGCCTGCCTTCCAAGACGAATCTCAGACGCACTTCTTAACTCGAGGATTCGCGCATTCAGGCGAACCCACTCTTATATACACCAATGCCGTTTCGGTGGTGGTTTGACTTGACCACCGCCGAATCTCGAGGCTTTCTTTCATTCTAGTACGGATTTGGCCGAAAAATGATCTCAGCCTTTCCTTCACAGTGAAGAAAGGCCGGTCGGTGCAAGCACGCCGGACCGGGGTTGCTTTGCCGATGTATGCGCTCTTTGGCCCTTGATCATGTAGTATGAGCGAACTCCGCAGGCGATCTGCCTACAGGCGTGTGCAGTGCGGGCGATGGTGGTTTTCAAATTTAAAGGTCGACAGAAGGTGCTTGAAGGTTTTGGTGCGTCGTTGTGTGTCTTTAAAGGTCGACTGCAAAGAGGGGGTGGTGCATGAAGGATGTGTGTGGTTTTTGTGGGTTAAATAAATTAAGACTCTTAATAAGACTCTCTAATGAGAGGGATGCGTCGTTGTTTGGGGAGCATGAAGGATGTGGGTGGGTTTGTGGGGTAGGAGGGATGTGCCTGACGGGCGGAGATAAGTACGTACGTTGTTTGGGGGCACGAAGTTCGGTTAGGGTGTGTGTGCGTGGACACACATTTGCGTACGTACCAAACGTGGCGACACTCGCCTCCGTCGATGCCCGTGTGTAGTGTGTGCCTGCAAAGGTTCGATCCGTCCGACAGCGCAGACTTGTGCCGGTTTCACTCGGGCTCCTGGGCTGGCTTCGAGCGCGGCAAGCTCTTCGGCACCGCAACGTCCGACCCCGCCGTGGCAGATCAGCCGCTTATCGTCTTCCACTGGGACTGCTGCGCCGCGGTGGACAAGGCGAGTCCCGGATGCGCCGTGGCACCGCACGCGTCTTACGCGGACTCATGAGTTCCCAGCGTCGTGTCCCAAGCCTGGACACGATGGGAAGGATTGTCGAACGCGACGAGCAAGAGTTTTTGGTCGCGTAGAGCTTCGCGACGGCGATCGTGCCACGCGTGTTTATTAGTCGGCGCTGGCGTTGCAGTCCTCGCGTGCGCGCGGCGACTCGAGACTCGCGGCGTGCGCGCGACACTGCTTGAGGCAACGGACCGTGTTGGAGGGCGGGTGCGATCGGCGAACGCTGGCGGCTTCCGCGTCTCGAGGCGGTGCGCGGCGGCCGCGCGGCACTGTCGGGAACGCACTATTCGACTACGTAGAAGACGACCTTGACGATCGAGAGCAGCGACGATGTGTGGTCAGCGGAAGACGCCGTCTTTGAAGGGAGCACGGGACGGCACGGCACGCGATTTCGCCGCCGGCGTTCGCGGCGAGCTCGACGGCGTTGGCGACTCTCGAGAATGCCGAGCCGCCGCAAGACGTCTCGGTTGGCGCGGCCGCGCGCGCGCTCTGCGCCTTGGCGCATCCGGCGATCAACCATCGGCTCCACGTCGAGTGCGTCGTCGAAGGCTGCGAAAGCGCCGAGGTCTTGTCGCGTCTGGCTTACGCCCGGTACGACGAAGTCGACGGACGTGCCAGTCTCGGCCTTCGATCGCATCTTACCCAAGATCGCGCCTCGAAGAGCGGAGATTCGCCTCAAATCGACAATTGTTCGCGTTCGCGGCGCGACGGTTGACTGCGACGACGGCACCTGGATTGTCGGATCCCGTTCAGTCTAGGGCTACTTCGGCTCGCGCGATTGCCTTCGAACCGCCACATCAGCTCGGCTCGGTTGATCGTCTTGGCTTTGGCGTCGTCGAGAAGCTCGCCTTTGCGTGCGAGTGGTGGCCCTGAAGCGTTCTTCGGACCCTGTCCGCTGGAGAGTGCCCGTCGCTCGTGCCGTTCTTCGAGGTCTTAGACCGACGATGGACGGGCACGGCGTACGAGAAGTGCATCCTCGGCTGGCTGATGCAACCGATGACGACATTGCCGCGTCCATCTCTCGATTAGCTGCCAAGTTCGGGGTAAACCACCGACCGCCGTCGATCCTCGTGCGGACGTTACGGGGCGCCGATACTTATATACCGCGGAAGCTACGCTTACCGTCGCAAGCGCGGTGTGCTTGCAGACATCGACGACGTCGCCACCGCGAGACCGCCGCTGTACTTCGCCGGCGAGCACACCCATCGCAATTCGCGATGCGCGACAGCTCGTGGCGCTCGGGAGACTGGGGTTCGAGCAGCGGACCGCATTCTACACGATATTGGTCTGTGGCCCTCCCACTGGCACCACCGCACAGAGGTGAATAGAAGCTCCCGAAGCCTTTATCAAGATTTTCTGGCACGTACAAATCAAGTCCCCCCGGTGGAAAATGGCCTTCGCGTGAACTTGATAAAAGTTAATCAAGATAGTAGACTGTACAAGTAGCTTCCGGGCTACTTGTGCAAGATAGACTGTACAAGTAGCTTCTGGGCTACTTGTGCCTCAATTTTTCGCATTGCGCGTCCTCCTTGAACGCATGTGTTCGTCGCGATGATCTTCGTGAACTCTCGATACCACGTTTGGCGTGGGGGGGGGGAATGTCTTCTTTCCTGGGCCTGGGGCGTGCTGCACGTGCGCCTTGTCTTTGACGGCAACATCTCAGGGAAAACAAACATAATAGACGATGCGGTAGTTGAAATCGGTCTTACTTTTAAAAGCGCCGAACGGACTTCGACCCGTGCGTCTGGAGAAAGCCCGCGACGAGGTCGCCCTCGCGCCCTTCTGGAACTTCATACATGTCTTTGTGCGTCTCCGCGCCGCGCTCAACAAGCAACTGAACGCACGGCAGAGACGCAGCACGCGCCGCGACGAAGAGTGGGGTCAACTGGGTTCCTTCGTGTCTGTTTTCCATCGTCTTGATGGCGCCTTTTTGGTTTATCAAACCTTCATCACAATTGTCAAGGAGGAGCCCGAGCATTACCGAATCGCCGCGCTGGGAGGCATAGTGGAGTGCGTTTGCCTTCTCGACGGTGGAATCTTTAGTACGTGGGCACCAACTGGCTTGGCAGCGCTTCGGCGTGATGCCTAGAGTGAGAAGATATTCTACGGCTTTTTTTTGGCCGGCGAGGACAGCATGTTCGAGCAGAGGTATCGACGTGTCGAACTTGTTCAAATTATTCCACAGAACTCGCGGTGGATTACCACCTGCCACGCCGAAATTAGTGGTTTCGATAGGTCCAAACCGGGGATGCGTGACGAGCGCCTCGACGATGTGCTCGAGCGCGTCGAGGCGGACTTGGAGCTTCTCGTTCGCTGCGCGAAGCGCGTTGCGCTCTGCAGCGAAGACGCTTTCCTGCGTCTTGAGTTGCAGTAGCATCATCGCCTTGACCTCGCCGGGCGTAAGGTTGATGTCCGCGACCGCTTCTTCCGCGATCTGGGCCTCATTCTCCGCGACGCACACGGCTTCCAGGGCGGCGGCGAGCTTTCGAACGAACGGCTTTTTCGAGGCGAGGTGCGCCGCAGTATCTTCTTGAATAGCGCGCATGAGCGCTTCGAGCTCGGCCGCTGTCTCAAAGAACTGTTCCGCGACGTCGTGCGCCTGGATGAGCTGTTGTTTCGCCTGCTCCACAGCCGCCCGTTTCATCTCAGCGGCCGACACGAGCGCGGCTAGGCGGTTGCTCGCCTCATCCTCAACGACCTTCGCCTCGACCGGCGCCGCGCGATGCTTTGACACATTCGCTTGAAATTCACCAGCACGCCCCTTTGTTTCAGCGAGGACCTTTTGTTTTGCCACAGATTCAAAAAAAAATCCTGGAAACTTAGACCGTTGCGAACCGTTGAAATTCCTGGGAGACGAGAACGCTGGTATACGTCTAGATGTTTGCTATCGACGTTTCCAACGTGGCATCTGGCTCCGATCGATCGAGAGGCGGCGGCTGTTACCCCACTGGAACGCCCCATAATTTGGCTATTACCCCTCTGGAACGCCCAAATTTAACTCTGAATGGTGATGAGAGCAGAATGTGGTGTGATAGGTCCGAATAAGCTCGGCGTCCTGGATCGCGTCTGTATGAGAAGTAGTGATGACGGGACCTCGTGACACCTTCCGTGAGACCGAAGTCGCGAATCGCAGCACCGTCGTTAAGTCGATACTCGCAGTGAACAATTACATGGGCTTCGAACAGCTTTCAATCCGGCGGCGCGCGGCGCGCAGCTTTCTTTACGAGTGACTAGCCGGCCAATTGTCGCCGTCTGCTCCGCCGTCACGTGCCTCTTCTTTCGCCCGGTGACAGCAACGGCCCTTGCAAAATGTCGAGCTTGTTCCAGTTGGGCGATCCAAGTCAACGAAAAAACTCTAACGACTGTCCGAGAAACCTACATTTGGGATTTTACAGGCTCAACGTCCATTATTAGCCAAACGCGGCATGTATTGCTAGATTTAGGCGGAGTGTTAGGGGATACTGTGAATGACGTAATCCATCTTCGGACCCTGCGCCAGGCCCTCGCATCAGGTCTACTCCAGCACTCAGACATGGCGGCGATATCGCCTCACTCTCCCGCGCACCACTCGCCGTCTCAGACCCAGTTAAGCGTCACCATTGCTGTTGATATACACCGAGTGGCGGAGGTCCGACGATGATGCTCGAATCTTTGCGTCGCCGTCCGCACCAACGGCATGAGAATCAGCGACAAATAACGCACAACACTTCTGCGTACACGATGTACCTGTCGGTAGCTTCCGTAACTTCCTCGGGGATTGAAAGATTGACGCCTTTAGTTTGATTCTTCTTTTTTAGTAACAAAACTTTATTTTTCATCAATTGTTATTGGCTGTTTTATCTTTTTACACAACATGCGTGTCGTCCCTGTCATCAGCCGGATCTTATTACCCTATCACGCGGATCATCATCTCCAAGTCGAGGTCCCTATCGAAGGCAAGCGCTCGGCGACTCCGGCGGGATATCTAGGTAGAGGAAACTCACGCCCGCGAGGCTTGCTAGATACCGACGAGTCGAACGCCGCCCAGTAGATAAGATCCAGAGGGGCCCCGCGATCTCGGTCGACTCATGGCACGCAGGTTCATCAGCCACGCCCCCCGCCGTGCATCTTACACCGCGCAGCCTATTTCGTCTTCTTCGCCATCTGACAAACAAAACTCCTAATTTTCTTTCTTCCGTAGTCGGAGGGAGCGAGCCTCTAAAGACGGCGGGCTGAACGGGGATGTGATGCGGAGGGGGTACGCGGTCTCGCTCGATTCTCGATTCTTACATTCGCCAGCCCATTAACTCTACAACCCCCTTGTCTCGTCCCCCCCCCACACGCACGATTAAAAGCCCCACCAGCAACTTGCGGACGGAGAAGAGACCCATGAAGAAGAAGAAGAAGAAGAAGTATGTTTTTTTTTCTTCGAAAGGCGGCAGAAAACCTTAGGGGATGGCCTCGCGCGAATGTCCACCCAGGCACTGCGGGGCGTTGCCGCTAGACGACGAAAGCGAAGGAGTACGCAAGTTGCCGTGGTTTTCTTGTTTGCGGAGATGGCCGCCGCCTGGCCGTCGCATCGGTGGGAGAGCGGGCCTCCGGAGAAGCGCGTGAGGACCTCCTATTCATTATTCACGCAGCGTGATGAAGCGCGGCACGAAGCAAACAGACTGGCTACTACACCCGAAACGAGTCGCGACGCACCCTGATCGATCGATCGATCGATCTCGCCGAGAGCTCCGCACATTAAGGAAAGACCACCTTCTCCAGCGAGGCGACAAGCATCGACCATCTGAAAAAGAAGATCAGTGTGACTACTAGGAAGTTCTCCGGGGATCCTTGACGCCGAACCAGCGGGCGAGCGCAATGGCATCGGTAGTCACGGCGAAGTAGCAGGGGCCGGTGAGCGAGGATAGGCCAACGGGACCGGCAGGGAAGTAGTCTGGGGCGAGGTAGTGCCAGCAGCCGGCCGTCATAAAAGGAATTTCTGCGACGGGTCCGGCAACGGCGACAACGAGCGCCAGGGCGAGAGATGCGATGGAGGCATCGAGCGCAAGCCACTGCGCGAGGGCCGCCGCGACGAGGAGGCCGAGGGCGGTCGCTTGGGGGAGCGTCGCGGCGAAAACGGAGAGGCGAATGATTGCCGCCGTCGAGAGAACTGCGACTATAGCACGCGCTCGGTCGCCAAGAGCCACATCCCGCACGACGCCGTCGCCGACGATTCGTCGACTCTCTGCGGGCAGCAATCCGCCAATGACAACGTAGGTAATGGCGAGTAATGGGGGAATGAGAAGCGACGTTTTCAGGTCCAAGACCTCGACCGGAAGGACGGTGTATTCCAGGAGCACCTGGTTGTGCAGACCGTCGACGACGGGACCTACGGTCGCGCCCGTCAACGCGAGCTTTCCGAGTCCGCTGGGGAGCGGCGTCTGTATGCGCATAGGGTAAACAAGTGCAGGCCAGTAAGTTCAACTAGTCCCAATCTCTAACCCCAGCAAGTTCACCTGTTTCTGTTAAGTTCACCTAGTCCCAATCTCTAACCCCAGCAAATTCGACGTAAACCCAATCTCTAACCCCAGTAAGTTCGGCGTAAACCCACACCCACTCTCCTTCGAGCTCGTCGCTCTCACCCCCGCCAATCTAAGCTGCATTGATCCGCACACGCCACTAACCTTTTAGTTTACTCTAAAAGCCCCAGTAAGTTCACACTTGGTCTCAGTAAGTTCACCTGGTCACTAAGTTCACCTAGTCCCAATCTCTAACCCCAGTAAGTTCACCTGGTTCCAGCAAGTTCACCCGGTCCCAGTAAGCTAACCTATAGTGCGCGTGTAGACGCCGGGAGGGGGCTTATCGGTATTGCGCAGCACGCGTGGGGTAGGGTGGAGTCGTCGACCCAGAAGAGGATATCCTCGGGGTTGCCGATCGACAGAGAGCCACGTAGAGCTGGACGTGGCAGAAGACGGGCTTCGCCAAGAGGACGCCGACCTCGCGGGGCGTCAGGCCCTGGCTCTTGGTGATCGTTTGGCGTCAGCGGGCCTCAAGGGATACAGGTCGGAGGAGCCTCGGTGACAACGACACGATCGATCATGTATCTGGTACCGTTGCAGTGGCCGTGCGACGGGTCGAGGTTGCGAAGACTTTAAGCTCGCGATCAAAGTCAGCATGCCGTTGGTTGTCAGGGAGTCGAAAACTCGACTCTTGAGAGCGAGGCGTCGTCGTCTTCCGACACAACCTAGTCGGCCAAAAAGAACTCCGACGCCTCGTCTCCGGGAAAAAAAGGCCGCGGTCATGCGCGCGTTGTCAGCATCGACAACATCGTTTCGACGGGGCGTGAGAATGGCGCGCTGAAAGAGCCGCCGCGGGTCGTGGAAACAGTCTGCGAGGTCGCCGTAGACGGCTTGGAGGATCAATGCCTACCTGGCTCGCGGGCCTACCTGATCCTTACCCTAAATCGAGGGACAAATCCCCCTTCGTCGCACATACGTCCGGCGGCAGCATGCGTACGACCTACGGGCGGGGCCCGCCCTCTCTTCGCCTGCCCCACGCCTCGGCGATGACCCCGACTAGGTCCCGCGTACTTATCTCCGCCCGTCAGGCAAATCCCTCATACCCCACAAACCCACCCACATCCTTCATGCTCCCCCCCCACACCCCCCTCTTAGCAGTCGACATTTAAAGACAAACAGACAGACAGACAAACAAACATCTGTCGATTAGTAGTAAGGAGAGACAACCCCCCCTCTTAGCAGTCGACATTTAAAGACAGACAAACGGTCCCCACACACACCCCCCTCTTAGCAGTCGACATTTAAAGACAAACAGACAAACATCTGTCGATTAGTAGTAAGGACTCTAATGGTGCAGGAACGGGGGTTGACCGAATGAGGCGGGGTTGATATTCGTTGTGGTAGTCGCACGCGCGGCCACGGCGGCAACGAGCACCCGAAGCGCTCGACACGAGAAACCGCGTTGCTCACGACAACGACTTTCGATGACGCATCCCTGCAGCCGCCTTTGTGCTGTATAACTACCTTAAATGTAAGAGTGGGATCCTCCATCTGAGAGGAGCCATCGGAGTTTGCCTCAGCCGCCGAAGAGGAGCTCGACAAAAATGACGAGGATGTTGACGGGGATGAGGGGCGCGCGCAAATACTGCGCTGCCAGAAGAAAATTGAGGATCTGGTGTCGCAGCGACAAGTCCGGAACGTCGGACTCGAAGCGTTTCAGAAAGCGCTTCCGATTCAAGATCGCGACGGCGTTGGTCACCAGCAGGATGACCTTGAGCAGGCCCCACAGACTCAGCATCCTCTTTACCACCAAGACACATTCATGATGAGGGTTAGCGATGAGGTCGTCGAGGTGGTGTGGTGGGACGCGGCGTTGGTCGTCGTCAACAAGCCACCGAATATGCTGTCGGTGCCCGGGACGGTGCCGGGCGAGACCCCTCGCAAGCGGAAACGGAGGTCGGAGTACTGGCGGGAGGCCATCGCGACGCACGCGGAGAGCAAGGTGCTGCGCGTCGGGAACCTCGGCTCGATCCCGCGGTCTCGAGACAAGTTCCTGGACTTTGCGAAGCGACGCGGAACGGACGGCGCTTCGCTGTGGGCGGAGCTTGACCGCGACGCCAAGGCGCGCGAGGATTTTGAGTGCCGTTGCGCGCTGACTCACGCTACGCGACGGTTCGGCGAGCTACGGCCCGCGCATCGGCTCGACTTCGAGACGTCGGGGGTTCTGATGTTCGCGCGGACGCACGCGAGCGCCGCCGCGGTTTGCGAAATGTTTCGAGACCGAAAGGTCCGTAAGACTTACGTCGCCGTCGTCCGAGGCCTCGTCCGAGAGCCGAGCGGGGTTTGGAGCTGGGCTATCGAACGAGACGAGCGACGCGACGACAAACCGAGGTACGTTGCTGCCGCCACCGGAAAGCCAGCGGTCACCGAGTGGCGCGTCTTGAGCGCGGCCGACAACACGACGCGCCTCGAGCTCTGTCCCTGGACGGGCAGGAGTCACCAGTTGCGCGTCCATTGTGCGCGCGCCGGCCATCCTATCTTAGGGGACCCCATCTACGACGGTCCGCCGCACGACCGCCTCTGCCTGCATGCCCACCGACTCGATCTCGCCCACCCCTCCACGGGCGAGCAAATCGCCTTGACCGCTCCCCTCCCCTTTTAGTTAGTCCTAACTACTAATCGACAGATGCTTGTTTGTTTGTCTGTCTTTAAATGTCGACTGCTAAGAGGGGGGTGTGTGTGGGGAGCATGAAGGATGTGGGTGGGTTTGTGGGGTATGAGGGATGTGCCTGACGGGCGGAGATAAGTACGCGGGACCTAGTCGGGGTCATCGCCGAGGCGTGGGGCAGGCGAAGAGAGGACGAGCCCCGCCCGTAGGTCGTACGCATGCTGCCGCCGGACGTATGTGCGACGAAGGGTGACGTCCTGCTGGGATCGGGCGGCCTGGGTGGGGTTCCCGCGGCGGCGACATGGGTGAGGGCGGTGAGGGCACAGCGAGCCCGGCCTAATGCGTTGGCGATCCCCCACTCACGGTAGATGCGGCGAGTTTGGGCCGCCTTTGCCTCTGTGAAGTTGGCGCAGCCGCTTGTCACCCAGGTTCGCGCAGCGATGCTCTCTGCGCATGTTTGGGCGAGAGCGTGGCACGCCGCGCTGGCCTCACCGAAGGCACCAAAGACGAGGCCGGCGACGGTGCCGTAGCTACGTAGCCGCTGTTCGACAGGGCCCAAGAAGCCAGGCGGTGGTGCTGTACCCGGCTGGGGATGATGGCGTCGATGCCGCGGGCGTGAGCGAGGTATTCGGAGTGGACTTGCGCTGCGCGCCGATCGACAGGCGACGGGTGGGAGGGATGGAGGGCGTGGGCGGTGTACAACGAACCCCAAGCGAGGGTTTTGATGTCGTAGAGTTGCTCCTTGTTGTCGAGCGTGGTGAGGATGTCTGGGACGACTTGACGTCGGGCGAGATTGCCTCGGTACCGGCCGTAGAGGCGCGTGCGAATGGTAGGGGCGACGACGTCAGCAAAGATGCCGAAAACCTCGGACAGGGCTGGGATGCCGGCCTCTTTGACGCTGCCGTGGACGCAGTCGAGCTGGCCGTCATGCCAGGTGGTCCGCGCTCCTCCGCGGTTGACAAGGTTGGCCTGCGTGAGAAGCACCTTGCCGTGAGCGTCGAGAGCGACGTCAGTGCCCAGAATGCGAGTGCCCACGAGGCCCAAACAAGCTGGAGAGGGGTAGCCAAAGTACTGGGCAGGTAGCCAAAGTACTGGGCACACATCTCAGCCCAGCAGCAGTTGGGGATTTGAAGGGCGGAGCTGGGCCACGAGCTGATGAACGTGGTCGAGAAGCGATCCCATGAGGACGCCGCTACTCGAAGTGCTTCGGTGATGGGAAGGGTGGCCGCAAGGCGCTGGAGTGCAGTGGCCCGAGCTGTCTCGCGCTGGGAGGTTAGAGCACGCTGGAGTTGGGGTATGAGCACGGGTGTCGAGATGGTGGGGTCGACGAGGACGCCCATGGAGACGAATTCGTGGGAGAGAGGACCGTCGACGAGATGAACGTTGGCGGGGTCGCCGGAACCAGCGCCGCCGTGGGAAGCCAGCGTGGTACGGAGATCAGCCCGAAGTCCGTCCCACGCAGTCTCGAGTGCTCGCCCCAGGCGGCAACCGGATGCGAGGAGGTGGTGCCAACGGTGCAACTCGTTACCTGTGCGAAAAGAAGTGGCACCCAGGACCGAGGCGAGGCGGGGAGGTAGCCAGGGACCTCCACGGCACCCGTAGGATCGCGAAGGTCGACGAGGTGTGGAGGGCCTGGGCCGCCGTGCCAAAAAAGGCGGCGGGGCTGAGGTCGGCGCAGGAGCGAATGCCGCCACCCCCACTTCGAGCAGGAAGACGGAGGCGTTGGAGGACGATGCCGGTGGAGTCAAAAACCTGACGCGGATCTGCGCCAAGTGCTGTGGCGACGAAGCTGAGGACGGCAACGTCGAAGCGGCGGAGCGCGCTCAAGGCATTGGTGGGGTAGCAGTGTTGCGCGATGTAGTCCATGCGCGGGCGATGCAGTAGCGGCCCAACGAGTACATGCAGTGGAGGGAGACGTTCTGGAGCTTGGTGCGAAACGGCTCATGTAGCTCACCTGAGCGTCAACCTCGCGTTGCAAGGTAGCTTCGACATAGGCATCTCCGGCGTGGCCGGGGAGCCGATGGGCACACCGTAGATTACGAGGCCGTCGGCGACAACGGGATACCAGCAAGAGTATGCGTGCCGTCAGGCGCAACTTGGACGTGGTCGTGAACATCGGGGTGGTCGAGAAGACCCATGCCAAGTGCCGGACAGAACGCCACGCACTTGTCGAGGCGGAGCTCCTCGCCGCTAGCTTGGATGTCGCGGGCGTACTGCAGGAGGGCGTCGACAACCTCACGAGGGGAACCAGAGATGACGCCGTCGTCCATGCCAAATCGGGCGTGGCCGGCACATGAACGTAAGCGGGTGTCAAGGGCCTGTGCGGCGTCATGCGTTGCCAGACAGTACGCCGGTGGATAGGTGGGGTCGCCTTGCTGGCCGCCTCCTTGAGAGTCGAAGGGGGCGCGATCGCGGCCGGTGGGGCCGTGGAGGGCCACCCAGGATGCCGGCCGTAATTGCTTGAACATAAAGTGGCCAAAGGCACGCAGCTTAGCGTTGGCGTGGTTTGCGAGTTTGTCCACGACGGTCCGGCGCTTGAGCTCGTTGAAGGCGTTGCGTTTGTCCAGCTTGATGATGACCTGGTCGGGGTACTGCCCCGTGGGTGCGGACGCCAAAGACGAGGTGCGAGGGGCCGCCCTTGACCCCGACGGCAACGTTGATCGGGTACAGTGCCTCAGAGAGCTCGGAGTGGAGGCTACGCACAAGGCACCGTCCAGTGGCACGGCGGCGGACGGTGCCAATGCCGATAGGTCGAACGTCAGGTGGTTGGTTAAGCGTCAGCGGCGCGTCGTTTTACCAACGGAATGAGGGTTACCGTGGTAGTGATGAAGTAATACCAGTCAGGAAGAGCTCCACGAAGGAACAAGGTCTCAAGGTTGTCGATTTTGTCCATCGCCGAGCGTGCCTTGACGTTGCTCGGGAAGGGCTGGGCGAAAACGGAGAGGAATTCATTGCGACACAGGTTGTCTGTCTGTTTGTCCCTCGATATAGGGTAAGGATCAGATAGGCGCGAGAGTAAGGATCAGGTAGGCCCGAGAGCCAGACAGTGATCCTCCAAGCCGTCTACGGCGACCTCGCAGACTGTTTCCACGACCCGCGGCGGCTCTTTCGGCGCGCCATTCTCACGCCCCGTCGAAACGATGTTGTCGATGCTGACAACGCGCGCATGACCGCGGCCTTTTTTTCCCGGAGACGAGGCGTCGGAGTTCTTTTCGTCTGACTAGGCTGGGTCGGAAGACGACGCCTCGCTCTTTATAGTCGAGTTTTCAACTCCCTGACAACCAACGGCATGCTGACTTTGATTGCGAGGTTAGAGTCTTCGCAACCTCGACCCGTCGCACGGCCTCTGCAACGGCACCGGATACATCATCGATCGCGTCGTGTCACCGAGGCTCCTCGAACCTGTATCCCTTAAGGCCCGCCTACGCCAAACGATCAACAAGAGCCAGGGCCAGACGCCCCGCGAGGTCGGCGTCCTCTTTCCCAAGCCCGTCTTCTGCCACGTCCAGCTCTACGTGGCTCTCTGTCGATCGGCATCCCCGAGGATATACTCATCTGGGTCGGCGACTCCACCCTACCCCACACGTGCTGCGCAATACCGATAAGCCCCCTCCCGGCGTCTACACGCGCACTATAGGTGAACTTGCTGGGACCACGTGAACTTACTGGGGTTTGAGATTGGGACTAGGTGGACTGAGTGACCAGGTAAAACTGGGACCAGGTGAACATGCTGGGGTTTTCAGAGTAAAGGGTTTTTAGAGTAAACTCAAAAGGTTGGCGGCGCGTGCGGACCAAAGCAGCTTAGATTGGTGGAGGCGAGAGCGACGAGCTCAACGGAGTTGGTTAGAGCTAGGTGAACTTGGTTAGAGCTAGGTGAACTTACTGACCAGGTGAACTTATATGAAACTTACTGGGACCAGGTGAACTTACTGGGGTTAGAGATTGGGACTAGGTGAACTTACTGGCCTGCACTTGTCTGTCTTTAAATGCCGACTGCTAAGAGGGGGGTGTGTGTGGGGAGCATGAAGTCCCTCTCTCCTTGAGAAGAATCATTTTGTTGCCACTGTGGTAGATCTCTCCAGGAGAGGTTGCGGCAGTATCTTTCGTCGTGGGGCAGCATCGTACCTTCAATACTGTATGAATGAAGTGACGTTGCACTTGGGCGCGCGTCTCTGCCTAATGTGCTTATGACGTGGCGCACGCATATTTCTTCGCTCATCCGGAATTTGGTTCTGAACAACCGGGAGGTTGTGGTTCTTCTTCTTCTTCTTCTTGGTCTCGGCGCGGGTCGTAATTGCGTTGCGTTGCGTCGCGCGAGACAATGATACTACTACTACTGTTGTGGGTCGTCGGCCTGGCCGCCGCCGCCGAGGTCGCGACGACAGTGCGCGTCATTTCGGAGGTGGAGGAGTTCGTCGCCGACGGCGGCGGCGTGTCGCCCGGCCAACTCGCTCAGGAGTTTCGTCGGAGACTGGTGCTCAACGACGACGGCCCCGCGCACGATGAGTGCGGGGATCTGTTGGAGGAGTGGGTGTCGTGCCGGCGGGCCGAAGCCGACGACGAATTCGCGCGAAAGCTCGAGGAAACGGCGGAGGACGACGACGACGAGCTCCTGACGCAGAACGAGCGGACGTGCAAGGAGCTGTTTCGTCTCGAGGCGTCGTCGGCGATGCCGTGCCACGACGGTCTCTACGACGACGGCGACGAGGGCTGCGAGCAGGAACTATTCGATACGTACTCGTGTTACTACACGGTGATATGCGAACGGACGTTCGAATGCGAAGAGTTTGACCCCGAAATGGTGTACGACCACGACGATACGCTCGTGCTCGAGAGTCCAATTCAGACTCAGGTGGCGTTCTACAACGCGTACCCGACGGCGGACTACAAAGTGTGCTTCACGTACGGTCCGAGTTACCTGCAACGTCACGCGCGGACGATGGGTCCGATCGGGTTTGCCGAAGCGCAGCACGTGGCGTTCGAGTGCGAAGACGAGCCGTGCCGAATTTACTTTGGCGTCCATTCCGTTTCACCCGCGTCGACCGCGTGCGACGACGAGACGCGCGTACGACTCACGTGGGACGGTACGTATTACACGAATTTGTACTACGACTTGAACAACTTTTTGGGATGGGGCACGTCCACTTCTGGCGACGCGGTCCCCGACACGTGGCGGGTCATCTCCGACGCCGACAACCCCGAAAACAAGGTCTTCGCCAACGAGGCGATCGGGTTCGGCAGCTGCGAGTTCAATTTCCAGTACCCCGAGAATACGACGGCGGCGCGTCGCCTCGTCGATCCCGCCGAAGGCGCTCCCATCTCGTCGAACCGCGCGGCCGCGGTCAACGTTCCCGATTACCTCGACGCGAACGGCCTCGCTGTCAGTTGCGACGACGGTAGCGTCGCATCGATCACTTTCGACCCCTCAACCTTCTGCGCGAATGCCTCCCAGCACTTCTACGCCGTCGGAGACAGTCTCAAATCCATTTTCCCCCTTGAGATCTTTTTGATCGATGGAGCGGAATGCGAGGCGAGCGCTGGCCGCGAGGATGACGACATCGTGCTGGAGGAGGAGGAGGACGACGCCGCTACGAAGCGTGCTTCCAGCTCGGGCGCCGACGGCGACGGCGCTTCTGCTGGCGGATCGAGCAACGACAACGACGGCGCCCGGAGCGACTGGCAGATCGCGGTAATCGTAATCCTCGCCGTCCTCCTCTGTCTCGTCGTCGTCGTCGGAGTGGGGTACGTTGCCCGAAAGCGCCGGGGCACGCGAGCCTGGAAGATGACCGAGGAGGGCGCGGGTAAGCGCGGCGGCGGCAACGACGTGGATGACGACGGCCTTGGTGCCGAGCTCGTCCTCGCAACCCCTGGCCCCGACACCAAAGTATACGTCGAAAATGAGGTCGTCGAGACGCCGCTTCATCAACCGGATCCGGTGTGATGGATTTTCTTGTGGTGGTTGGTTTGCGTTCGTTTCAGATCAACCCCTTCTGTAGTTGTCGTCGTGCGTATGTTTTATTCTTCCCCCAAACAACAACAACAACAAGCCGCGTGGTCTCTTCCAAGCAAGGTGCTGTCCAAAATCTCAACAACAACAACGGTTCGAGACGTCGTGCAAAATGCCCCCCCCTCCCCCTTAAATGAAGAAGTCGAGCGAATGAATGAGACTCCATCCCCCCCCCCGCCCCTTGCTCGTTCTTCTGGCCACTATCTATCTATCCATCCATCTCGAGAGCTGTAAAACAAACACTGCTAAGACTTCGCGGAACTACGCCGTCACGAGGAGAAGAACGAAGGACGGCCGTCAACCGAAGAGATCTCGGTTGCGAGCAGGTCGTTCGTGCGCTCGCGATCATTATTTGTGCGGCGGTCGCGCGCGCGCGGTCGCGAGCGGGTCGCGCGCGCGCGGTCGCTAACTCACTCAGTCGCGATATATCACTCTAAGCTCGAACGAAGCACCACACTTTGGACGGACGGACGGAACAAAGGCCCCCCGGGCGAGGCCACACACCCCCCCCCTGCGCACAGCCACAACTAGAAGAAGAATTCGTGCGGTGCTCCCATTAAGGAGGAGGAGGAAGGAGGAGGAGGGATGTGTCCTCGTTGTTTAGGAGGAGGTGGTCGGCGCGGGGTGTATTGGTATCGGGGGGACGTGGTGCTGGGGCGGCGGGACGTGGGGCGGCGGCATCGCCCCGAGCTTGGGGAGAGGGGCCTGCTGCGGGTGGGCGAGCACCGGCTGAAAGTGGGGGTGGTACTGAGTAGGAGTAAGCGAGGGCGAGAGCGGCGGCG
This sequence comes from Chrysophaeum taylorii, assembly GCA_029834535.1. Classification (NCBI taxonomy): domain Eukaryota; class Pelagophyceae; order Pelagomonadales; family Pelagomonadaceae; genus Chrysophaeum; species Chrysophaeum taylorii. Next base: position 29,364 of record JAQMWT010000037.1, on the reverse strand, counting down.
GTTGGGGCCTCGTTCGGTTTCCCGGCTGCGCCGGAAGAGGGTGGTGGTGGTAGTGGAAGGGATGGTGCTGCCGCATTGGCGGGTAGATGGTGTCGTAGGGGGGCTCGAGGACGTAGGGCGGCGGCTGGGCACGAAGCGGCGCGGGCTGCTGTCGGGAGGGGCGCGACCGGCGATGGTCGGCGACGACGAGGGGCGGGCGAGGCGAGTCTAAAGGGGTGGGCTGTACATCCGGCGCGGGTGGCGGACGCTCGCCGAGCTGCGGGCGGTTGCGGAAAGGGTGGGGCAGGACGCGGGGGGGGTCGGAAAAAAAGGCGTCTCTCTCCAAGAGAAAGTCCGAGTCGTACTCTTCTAGGCTCTTCTCCTTCTTGGAGGAATTGGGGTGGTCCTCGAGCAAGCGCTCGAGGACGGCCGGAATGTCGGTTTTGTCGACCGCTCCGGACTCCCAGAGTCCTCCGTCGCTGTCGTCAACCTCGTCGTCGTCGTCGTTCTTCGAGCGCCTTTCGAGGTCGCGATGGAACGGCGCGACGATTTCGTGGAAGGCCTTGAGTCGAATCGCGCAGTCCTCCTCGGAAGGAAAATGATCCGGCGCGACAACGACATCGATCGCGTCGTCGTCGTCGTCGTCGTCGTCGTAGATATGGGGAATGCTCGGCGGAACGATTGGCGGGTCGACGAACTCGATTGGCCCTTCGCCCGCGAGACGAGGCGGCTCGGGCGGCGGAGGAGAGTAGTCGTAGTCGCATCCCGGACCGCCGTGCGTGTGGAGTGCCGGGACGGCGCGGTTCGCGACGAGGCGCTGGACGAGGTCGCGGCGAGACTCTTTAAGCTGCTCGCCGGGCAGCTGGATTTTAGGGTCAAACCGCCGGCGCTGAATCTCCCGTTCCAGCCGCATCGTCGCGGCCACCTTCCGCGCCGTCTTGCGCGCGGCCGCGTCCGCGTTCGCGTCGTCCACAATACTACTAGCTCTCAGGCTCAGAACCGCGACGGCCGAGGGCCCCGCGGCCGCAACGGCAGCTGGCGCCGGCGCGATGTCGCTCGGCCGCTGCTCGTCTCCTCGCCTGTGCATCACGCGGTACGCGCTCGACGGAAAAAAATAATAACCTTCTCCGTCGTCCTTCCGCAAAGGCGCCGCGTTCGCAACCTGTCTCTGGGCGTCGCGCTCGGCCGCACAAAACCGCGCCTCGAAAGCGGCGCGTTTCGCGCGATCGGCGGCGCGCTGCGCTTCGACGCCTTGGCGTCCGCGCGCCTCTAGAACTTCCGAGTCCTCGACGTCGCACGCGTCGAACGCGTCGCGCAGCGATTGGACACAATCCAACTCGACCTCCTCCTCCTCCTCCAAGTCTGTCGCGGCGGTCTCGGCGATCTTGCGGGCGCGGGCCTCGTCGCACAGCGAGACCCGCACGACCCGCCGCGTCTTCGAGCCCGCGCGCCGGTCCGCGATTTCCACGTCCATATCCCCCTCGCAGTACCGCTCGAGCGGTGCCGGAACCTCGCCCCGGTCCAGCGCCGAGAACATGGCCCGGCTCGAGGCGGCGCCGTAGGGGCACAGCACCTCCTCCTCCTCCTCGGATTCGCTCGACTCCGACCACCGCGCGGCGGTCCCGCCGCCCGAAGGAATCGCGCCGCGCCCGGGACGCCCGGCCAACAGCGGATGCACGGCCCCCGACTTCTTCTTGCGCGCCGGCAGCAGCCGCCGCCGCGACACCTTCTCGCCGTGGAACGCGACGGCCTCGCGCTCCTCATCCTCGCCTTTCTTGGCCACCCACTTGATCCCGTACGGCGCCGCCGGACGCTCGTCCACCGATCGGACCCGGAAACCCTCGTCCCGCAGCACGATCGACGCCCGCGCGACGCGATTCTTCTTCAACGGCGGCTCCTGCGCCTCCTTCACCTCCACGCCCGCGAACAGCTTCGGTGTCGGACTGCTATCGCCAACATCATGATCCGAATCAACATCCTCCTCATCACTCACAACCTCAACGCCGCCATTATTATTCCTAGCGGCCGAGACTCGGTCCTCCTCGTCGTCGCCGCCGCCGCCGTCAAAGTACCAGAAGCTCCTCGACTCGGTCGTCAGGGGCCGCCGCCGCCGTTTCGCCCCGCCTTGGAGGAGACGGAACCGCACCGGACCTGCTGCTGCTGCTGCCGTCTCGACCATTCACGCATAACAACACGCTCTTCTCTCCTGTGTGAACAAATGAATGATTTATCGATTTACCCCGCCTCCTGCCGAACGAACTTTTGTCTCTTGACTTCATACTAGCCCAGCCCTCGAAGTCATCCCTTAATAATAAATAAATAAATAAATAAATAAATACCCTTACTTATTTATTTATTTATGCTGCTCAATGTTGTGGTGGTGGGTCTCCTTGTTTTTCGACCTGGCCTGAGCATGAGCGTGGGGAGTGGTGTTGCGCGCGTCATCGAGGGCGCCGACCGCGTGATGGTGTTGACGGGGGCGGGCGTTAGCTGCGCCGCGGGGATTCCCGACTTCCGGTCGCCAGGGGGCATGTACGCGAGTCTCCGGCCCGAACTCCTGACGGCGTCCGAGTCCCAGAAGCAACTGATGCGCGAGGACCCCGTCTACGTCGTGGAGAAGAAAATGTTTCTGGCCAACCAGTTCCCGTACCACGAAGTTCGGCGGCCGTTTATTCTCGGGACGCAGGAGCGCCGGTGGAAGCCGACGCTCTTCCACAGATTTGTCGAACGGCTCGACAAACGGGGCAAGCTGCTGCGCGTCGTCACCCAAAACATCGACGGCCTCGAATTTTTGACACAAACCGACCCGGAACGGATCGTCCCGTGCCACGGAACGATCGCCAGAGCCGCGTGCGAAGCTTGCGGCGCGGAGATGCTCTTCGACGACTACTGCGCGGCAGTTCGGGCGAACATCAAGGATATTTACGGCGTCGACCCCGAGGCCCCCGCGGTGTCTACCAACATCCGGTGCGGCGCCTGCGGAAAGCCGACCGTCAAGCCCACGACCGTGCTCTTCGGCGCGTCGCTCCCCGACGCGTTCTTCGCCTCCCTCCGAGACGACCTCCCGCGCGCCGACCTCCTGATTGTGGCCGGCACCTCGCTCGTCGTCTCCCCGGCAAATCTGGTCGCGGCCCACGCGCCCTGCCGCCGCGTCCTGGTGAACAACGAGCCCGTCGGCGAACACCTCGGCCTCGACTTTTCTCGCGGGGGCGACGACATCTTTCTCGAGGGCGACGCCGAAGACACCTTCGGCCGCCTCTTGCACCACCTCGGCTGGCTCCAGGACGTTCCACCCGACGACCTCCCGCCCCACTCCAGAAAGATCAGAGATAACATTATTTTGTCACTATGACAGCGGATTCTCTCGCACGAATGGAGCATTATCATGACCGCGCCTCTTCCACGAGGTGGTGGGCGTCGGGCCGTTTGAAGAGGGGACGGCCGATGTCCCCAAGGGCCCGGCGGCGGTGGTGGCGCCGGCAATCCATCTCCTCCTCCTCGTCGACGTCGTCGATCCCGATGAAGAACCCCCACTCATCAGCGGAGGAGGAGGAGGAGGTATTGTTGTTGTTGTTGTTGTTGTTGTTGTTGTCGTCGTCGACGGTATCCGCGGGCACGACGCGGAAGACCAAGGCCCAAAGTTCACCCATGATCAACGAGTAGCCCCGCGAGCCGACGCCCGCGCAGGACTTGGCAAAGGTCAGGCAGGTCTCGCGGAGCGGGGGCGAGGCCACTCGGGGACCGGGCGGCGAGCTCAGCGTCGGTTGGAAGACGTGTAGGTCGTAGAGGTAGTCGTCGAGCATCTCTTCTTCTTCTGGCGACGGCCACCGTGCGTCGTTGCTGCGCCCCAGGCTTCTACGCTCGTCAAGATAGAACATACATTCAGGCTATTTTATAGGCTTTCTTGACAGTTTCTTGAACTTGCATAGCCCGCGAACTGCCCAACGTCCTGCTGCTGTTCGAACGTGACGGATCTTAAAGAATCCGATCTTTTCTTCGATCTATCATAACCCTCGGTCGGCCTTCCTAGTGTGTCTTGAAAAGGGGGGTTATTTTATCGTACAACATCATCATTCAGAATACGAGGTGGTCGTCGTCGTAATAGTGGGTCCTGTTGGCGCCTGCGGTGCGTCGCTTGGAAGCGTCGCGGTTCCTAAATTTGACGGGAAGGTCGTCGGCCGTGCCGCTGGAGTCGCAGAGACGGCAGGGCTCGGTGACCCAGGCGAGGTCGAGAGTGAGGCCCTGGATGTCTGCGGCGACGTCGAAGGCGACGGCGAAGTCGACCGGAAATAAGGCGTTGATGGCACGCCACTCGTCGGCGTCGACGATCTCGGCCGTCGTGGAGGTTTTGGGGAGGGCGAGGTGTTGCGCGTCGCCCGCTAGGAAGCTCTGGAGGTCTGGGGATACGAGCGGTCGGCCGTGAGCGACGCAGAGACAGTTGGGGGGCGGCCCCGGGCGGGGGGCCGAGGGGTTTCTGATCGAGGAGCGCCAGGACTGGAGCCAGGCGCGCGGGACGAGGTGGTACCTGCCGGGCACGAGCGGCGGGACGCGAGCCCCTCTCTCGTTGGCGAGCGTAGCCTCGCCCGAGACTTTGCGCGGGGGAACCCCGCGCTTCGCGCGATCGCGGCCGTGGAGGCCTCGGAGCAACAGCGATATCTCGCGCCTCGGTTCGAGCTCCGAGAGCCGCCGCTTCTTCTCGTCCTCGAGCGCGCGCTTGGCTTCTCGTTTGAGTTTCTCGCGACCTCCGATCGCCGCGAGACAAGCCGCGCACTCGGCCGCCGTCGAGGCCTTGAACTTGGTCGACAGCGGAAACCGGTGAACCACGGCGCGCCAGGCCGCGCGGTCCACGACGATGCGCTTCGCACGCGGCACGGACCGCGGCGCGAGCGCGCCGTGCTCGCACACCAAGTCCGCGTTCGCGTCCGGCCACGGCGGCAACGATTCGCTCGACGACCGACCGCGACCCTTGCTCGCAGTCTCGCGGTTCACCACCCGCGCCCGGCTCGCCTCGCAGTACCGCCGCGCCTGCGACGCCCAGTTCTTCGACACGTAGTACCCCCGGCTCCCCTCGTCCGTCGCCCGATTCAAACCCTCCGCGACGCGCTGCAACTCGGAGGCTCGCAGCACCTCGATCGCGCTCCACGCCGTTCCGCCCTTTCCCCGGCTCTTGCTCGCGGCCTTCACCAACGCCTCGTATGCCTCACCCCCGATCCGCGCGCACACCCCCGGCACCTCGCGCGCCTCCACCACCTTGGCTTCGACGCAAGCCGCCACCTCCAACGCCCCCAGGTACGACACCGCCTTGAGCACGGCATCCGGAGGCACCGCCCCGAGCATCTTATCTTCCACGAGATTCGCCACCGCGACGACCTTAGTCACCACGATCGTCAATTTTCGACGGATCTTTGCCGCCGCCGCCGCCGCCGCCGCCGCCTATTTCCAATTGAATCTTCCTCGACGACGTCATGCGAGCTCGTTAAGATTCATGCGCGTTCGTGCGAATGAATTGAATTATTACTAGGCCCTAAGTGAATGTTGTGTGGCTTGCGCTTGAGTTTGTTTTGAGGCCCTATAATAATGTAACACAAAAAGTGCAGGCCAGTAAGTTCACCTAGTCCCAATCTCTAACCCCAGTAAGTTCACCTGGTCCCAGTAAGTTTCTTGAAAAGTTTTTGAATAAGTTCACCTGGTCAGTAAGTTCACCTAGTCCAAATCTCTAACCCCAGGAAGTTCGGCGTAAACCCACTCGTGCTCACACCCACTCCTTCGAGCTCGTCGCTCTCGCCTCCGCCAATCTAAGCTGCCTTGATCCGCACACGCCGCCAACCTTTGAGTTTACTCTAAAACCCCCAGTTTTGAGTTTACTCTAAAACCCCCAGTAAGTTCATCTGGCCCCAGTAAGCTCACCTGGTCACTTTATTCACCTAATCCCAATCTCTAACCCCAGTAAATTCACCTGGTCCCAGTAAGTTCACCTACAGTGCGCGCGTAGACGCCGGGAGAGGGCTTATCGGTATTGCGGAGCACGTGTGGAGTAGGTTGGAGTCGTCGACCAAGAAGAGGATATTCTCGGGGTTGCCGATCGACAGAGAGCCACGTCGAGCTGGACGTGGCAGAAGACGGGCTTCGCCAAGAGGACGCCGACCTCGCGGGGCGTCCGGCCCTGGCTCTTGGTGATCGTTTGGCGTCGGCGGGCCTTAAGGGATACAGGTTGGAGGAGCCTCGGTGACACCGACACGATCGATCATGTATCTGGTACCGTTGCAGTGGCCGTGCGACGGGTCGAGGTTGCGAAGACTTTCAGCTCGCGATCAAAGTCAGCATGCCGTTGGCTGTCAGGGAGCAGAAAACTCGACTGTAAAGAGCGAGGCGTCGTCTTCCGACCCAACCTAGTCGGCCGAAAAGAACTCCGACGCCTCGTCTCCGGGAAAAAAAGGCCGCGGTCATGCGCGCGTTGTCAGCATCGACAACATCGTTTCGACGGGGCGTGAGAATGGCGCGCTGAAAGAGCCGCCGCGGGTCGTGGAAACAGTCTGCGAGGTCGCCGTAGACGGCTTGGAGGATCACTGTCTGGCTCGCGCGCCTACCTGATTCTTACCCTAAATCGGAGGACAAACAAACGGGGCCCGACCTCTCATCGCCTGCCCCACGCCTCGGCGATGACCCCGACTAGGTCCCGCGTACTTATCTCCGCCCGTCAGGCACATCCCTCATACCCCACAAACCCACCCACATCCTTCATGCCCCCCACACACCCCCCTCTTAGCAGTCGACATTTAAAGACAAAACAGACAGACAGACAGACCCCCCCTCTTAGCAGCCGACATTTAAAGACAGACAGACAGACAAACAGACAAACATCTGTCGATTAGTAGTAAGGACGAAGCGGTCGTTGTCTCTCTCTCGTGTACATTATGTGTTGGAAAACGCGCAAATACTAAACCCGGAGTCCGATGTTGTTAACGCATCGCCCCGCCTCGCTTCTTCGCGTCGGATGGTCACCAAATTCCGCGGATATATATCCATCGAAAGCTGTTTGGCTCGCGTGCGAGCTTTGTTCGGCGGGTCCTGGCGAGATTTGTTCGACTTATCACGGCGGTCCGGACGACGAGAACGAGGCCGCTCGTCGCACAGTCGCGGCCTTCGCGATGTTCATCTTTGGCAATCCCGAACGGCGAGGTAACCGAAGGCGTAACTGCCAGCCATTCGATCAGTTCGCGGCCACGCTCGACGATCGCAATTTTTTAGGCGGCAGTTCCGGTTGAATAGGCAGTTGTTCGACTATGTTCTCTCTCGCGTGAAAAGCGAACTCCGCAAGAGCGAGAGTGCAGCCATTCGATCCAGCGGATCGGCAATTTCCCCGATGGATCGGCCATTTCCCCCAAGTGGGGTCTCGCTATCACTCTCCGGATGCTCGCTGGTGGCGATCCATCCGGCGTCGCGGACACGGCAAACGTCACGGACTGGCTGACTGTCGCCGAAACGGTGAGAGCGATCAACCGTCAGTTCCCAAGTTCAAACCAGAGAACTCTGAACGTCTTGAACAGCTCGAGACGGAGTTCGCATAGAGCGGAGTGGTGGAAACGTCGTCCGTGGCTGCGGGGGCGCCGTCGACGGGATGGCGGTTTGCATCCGCGAACCGCGGAATCGCGAGAGTGCGGCGGCAAACCGTGGCACCACTACAACCGTTAGAGCTTCTACGCCGTCAACCTTCAGGTCGTCTGCGATGCGAAGAAGAAGTTTCGTTTCTCTTCGGCAGTATCCGGTGCCCGGGGAGTACTCACGACTCCACCGCCTTTCGACGCGAGCTGGCTCGGCGCGGAGCTCGACGCTGGGCGGATGTTGCAACCGTACTGGATTGCCGGGGACGCCGCCTACCGCGCCAGTGAGTTCATGGTCGTTCCCTGGCCAATGCGTAATAATAACCTAGACACCTGGAAAGGCAGTTTCAACTTGTGGCATTTCAACTCTCGTATCACCATCGAGTGTGCCTTTGGCATTCTGACGGTGTTGTGGGGGATCCTCTGGCGGCCGCTTAACGGCTCGTTGTCTTTGACCTCCCAGGTCGTCTTCGCGTGCAGGATCCTGCACAATTTATGCATTGATGCGTGCCTCGAAAGCAGACAGGCGAAGTATATGCGCGGCGACGGTGGCAGCTTCTTCGCGGACCGTGTGCCTCTTCTCGAAACAGGGGGCGGCCCAGACCTTTGCATGGCACTCGAGGTCGGCGATGCGAACTCGATGTCTGCCCTCGGTGTGCTGAAATCACGAACACACCACACTGCAGCTTGCCGCCTCGACACGCGTCCTGCCCGGTCCAAATTCCGCTACTAACGTCTCGGCTTGTGGTCCGCACGCCCTATCGAGAGTGGCAACTCCCACATCTCTAAGTCGACGACGACGCCACCCGCTCGTTATTCATAAAATAAACTGAAAGGAGGCCACAACACATTGGAGTGGCGGAATAGAAACGAGTGAAACAACCTTCTTCGCTGAAGAGCGACGAACGAGGAGGGCCAACGCGAGGTGCAAGGCCTTATGGCGAGGATGAAGACCTGCTTCTGTACATCGTGCATTTCCTTCTGCTCCTCCCGGAAATCCCGGCGAGACTTCCTCGCCGATTCGGCCTCCATTTGTTTCGACATGGACTGAGCCAGAATCTCAGCTGCTCTCACGTTCGCATTTCGGCGGCCACCGCCGGAGCTGCCATGACTGACGATAGAAATCGACGATTCCCTCCCGTTGCCCATATCGGCAGCAGCAGCAGCAGCATCGGGGTGGGACCAGCCTCGTCGTCGCTAGTTCCACGCTCGGCCTTCGGCGCGAGAAACAACCAGTACTGGAGGTAGATGTTTCCCTCGTCAATGCTCGAGAAATTCGAACGGTCGTTTTGGGGCGACGCGTCAAATTTGGAATACGCCGTCGTCGTGAACTCGCTCCGGGCACTTCGACATCAGCTTCTTCGGGGCGTCACCTGTTAGTGGGTTCTTCTCTTGGCGAGCGCAGGATCAAGATCCCGAAGAGTCCCGTCATGCGACGTGCTGAGGCTTCCAGTCCTGTTCGTTGAAGTACCACGCGAAACGATTTTCGCCCTCCCAGACATCGCCGCGATCATCTTTTTTTGTTCGCGTCCAGCTCCTCCCTCGTATTTTTTCCCTCCCCGTACTCCGAGCGATGCAGTTCAGGTTCGGGTCGAACAGGCAGGAGACGTACGAGTCGGCACTTGAGACCCGGCGGTATAGTGGTTGTCGGGATCCTCGTCGTATTCCTCCTTGATGCAGTCAGTGGCTGAGAAGAGCGTCAGCGAGATCGTTAGGTCCACGCGAGACGGATTCCCACGTGTAGAAGCCCTGCGAAAAGTATTGTGTTATGCCTGTTTCAGGCATTAGATGTTCGACGAACAACTGCATGACACGAAACGAAAGCATTTGGGGCGTGACTTGCGGAGTCCATTGACTCGAGGACGGCGCTAGGTGGGTCACTAAAGGTGTCAGCCTTGGTCTTGGGGTCTCATCCCCGTCGAGGTCGGTTGGCCCCTGACCACCACAGAGGGTTGCATTGTGTGGTGACCCTCCGCATTCGGCAAGAACGATCGCCTGGTCGACGACCCAGTACTCACGGGTCAACCGACCATCAATCATGGTCTTCCAATAGAGTCTTGCACTTTTGCACCCGACTTCAATATGTCATTCTTTTCCTTTCGCCGACGCACCGCCTCCGCCTAGAACACTGCATTCTTCCGTCCTTTCACCTCGGCCTCGAGCTGGGCGAGGGTATGGCTTGCGTACAGACCGGGACCGGCCGACGTCCGCGAAATCGCCATCAGCGGTGGACGACGACGAAGGGGTTGAGCGCCAAAAAAAAACTGTTGTGAAAAATGCCGCTCGTCTTTTCGTGTTGGGCCACAAACGCTCAGTGGTGGTGGTATATATTATTTTAGTTTGTCATTCCTACCGTTGAGGTCTGAGGTTTGAGGCCTCAAAAAACTCCAGCCGCAAGCCAAATTTTCGTGGTATATTTCGGGCCTAGTGAATGAAAGGTGCGTGGCGCATCCAATGGTGGCGCCTTCCTACTAAACTTCGGCCCGCACGGAATCATGACGATGCCCGGATGATGAAAAAATCCTGGTCGACGAGCGCCCCTTTTGGTTGGTTGGAGCACCGAGGGTGCGGTTGGCACCCTGGCGCAGCGACTGAGGAATGTTGGTAGTGGGAACAACCCCCCTAGTACTTTATTAATAATAAAGCCGGAATGGATGAACGCAGTGAAAGAGGCATAAAAGACCAGAGAGGACGGCGAAGAAGAAGAAGAAGAAGAGAAAGCAAGAAAAAGGTGTGTGCAAAGATTGGCGGCGGATGCAAGGGGGGTAGAGAAACAGAGAGAAGAAGAAGAAGAAGAAGAAGAAGGGGTGTGAGCAGAAAAGAAAGTAGTTAGAAGAAGAGAAAACGGACGCGTGAAAAAAATAGAACAAAATGGATGAGAAGCATGAGAAGCAAGGCGAAAAGAGTAGCAAACAGAGGAAGTGACTGATTCAAGAAGAGCACGGTGAAGAAAGGAAGCAAACAGAGACAGCGGAAGGCGTTGCTACGAAGAAAGACACGAGAAGACGACGCTTGGAGACGGTCGCAGCCGATGCTTCCAAAAAAACAAGCCGCCATAACTTGTCCCGAGGGAAGGGAGGCGGCCAAATGTCGGGAGAACACATATGTCATCAGCATCAACGGCACTAGCAACAAGGATGGCAATAAGCCCCGCCGGCAACTCAACCCGACCCACGAAGTCGCGAGTACAAGAGGATGAAGCAGCAGAGTAGCCACACAACTCTTTCGCGCCGCCGTCAAAGTGGGATGTGGGCATGTAGCCAAAAGATGGGGAGGCGACTCAAAAAGAACCAAGGCGGCGACAACAGCGAAACGCGTGATCAGGGACGACGACAAAAGGAAACAGAGTGGCTCGCGAGAATTGAGGAACTTCACCCGCGCGGCGCTTGCCGTGAAAGACTTGCACGGGCCGCAAAAATATGTCCGGACGAACAAAAATAGAGGGTCAACATCCATCCGCAGGCTCATATGCGCGAAGGCGCGCAACTACAAGCTGCGCGAGCAAATTCGAGCAACCCCTATCACAAACGACGACGCCGATGGAAGGCAAAAATCCACCGCTTTGCCATGACAGACGTGCCTGCAAGAAGGGTCATCCGCACCTGTACCACACCGACCAGCGCCGCGAGGCCATCAGAAAGATGCTGGAGAGACTCGACAAAGGTGAACTGGCCAGAGGATTTGCGGCGTTCGGGGTGGAAACGCACTCGTTCGAGATCACACGAATCAAAATGCGTCGCGAGGCGCGGAGTGTAGTGCGCATAAATATCGCCGAACGAGACAGGCACACGCAGCGCGAGGCCAGAGTGTGCACAGCGGTCTTTTTTTCAAGAACAACTTTCGCCGGGAACCAGGGGAGGACATCACGACGACGACGAGAGATCAAAGTGTAGCTCGTCGTGGAGCTGTGGGGTGGCAGGGTCGCGAAAATAATGAAACAGCGCCGCCCTCACCGCTGGACACGGATCCGTCGCTGACTGCGTAGAAATGATCTTGGTGCGGCGGCCGACCATCAGAGCTATCACTCGCAGAACAACGCGCGGCCCCACGCGGGAAACCGGGCGACGACGGTGGAGTGGCTGGAAAGGTAGGTAGAGTGGGGCGCCTGTGTTCAGGTACGGAGGTGTGACGGCGGGCACGGCAACGAATCATTGCGTCCCGGATCGCAGCGGGGCTTAGCGGCAATGAGAGAGAAAGGTTCCAGTTGGAACACGCCCGCGAGGCAGCGGTCTTTCGCGGGGAGGCAGCGCACACCAACCCTAGAAAGCGTAATAATAATGGCCGCGGGAACCGACGAAACTCACGCCGTAGAATCCCAATTTCAAACCGATCAACACACAAATAATGCGGAAGAATGCGACACGGCAGCACAGTTTTTGGGGTCAAAGGCCGCCCCGATTTATTTAACAAACGCGTCGTCGTCGACTCCAAACAATCCGCATGAATTTAGTCGACCCAGGATGGTCACCAAACAACACCTCCGAGGGTTGCAGTTGTTTGTATGACCAACCGATTTGTTCATTCGCTCAACCGTGCTCGCTTCAACAACAAAGAATTCTACTTCGCGTTGTAGGTAGTGAATCCAGAAACAAAGCGCTGTTCAAAAAACGTTCGAAGCGAAAGAGAAAATTCCGCTTGCCTCAAAGCTTTTTGTAGCATGTGCTATCCAGAGCTACCGGACAAGTCCGCCGGAGCCTACTCACAAGGTCGTCGACAAAGTGGCGAATTAAATCGGAAAACGTCAGATCGAAGCCAGTCGAGATACGCTAATCCTGATAGAGATCAGGAGCAACGTTATCGTTGACCGGACGGCGAGGGCGGTAGGACTGAGGGCCTTGGTAGGGTCCGAAGCGCAGCTTCATCGACCCCGAGAACGCTATCCAGATTGAGTTCCAAGTCTATTGGCCAGTGGTCCGGGTTGGACAACGGCAAGAGAACGCTCGCGCTAAACGAGCGTCGATGCTACAACGCTGCGAAAAGTCACGAAAAAAAAAAAGCTCATGTCGTTGGAAGCGCTGCGGCAGAGGGTAGGAGTCGGATTGTGACTACGAGCGTACCCACAGGTCGACGGTACTCGCACCGAACCAGCGCATCCACTCATCAAGATGATATAACTTGGAGTCGCGCGCAAGATCGGTAACACGCGCCCCAGGGTCCCTCCCGGGTGACGTTCTAGTCGCCCGCAACCAGAGCTGGCATACCCAGAATTTCAATGTTCACGGTCGTCTTCTCTAGGTCGGGCTGGAGGACATAGTACCCGCCCTAGCAAGACGCTCGGGGCTCAAAGAGCTGATTTGTGTATCCTGCCACCGGCGTCCGACGCAGTTCCCCAGCGGCGGCGGCGCGCAGACGCCTACGATGGCCAGCGAAGAATCTCGCTCGCGCTAGAGCACGACGCCACAATACTACCGCGCCCAGCGGCGCAGATCGGTAGCACGGTCGAGAACGAGGCGAGAGAGACCGCGGCGCGGGCGCCGCGAGGAAGATGCGGTGTATGAGGAGGCGGCGCCTGATGGGCGATGTTTGTCCTAGTCTTCTCCAAAAACTCTGCATACTACTAATGGGCGCGTAGCAACTCGAGAATCTCTAGGCCCGTCATATCACTCCACCGGACATCAGCGAGCAAGATAACATCGACGTAGGCGCGTGCGATTTTTCCCATCAACGCGTCTTCAAAGCGCGCGCTGGTCGGAAGGGCGTCGACATTGTGGAACCAACCAGACCTCAAAGCCGCCGCGCGAAGTGGCCTCTCCTGGTCGCCAATCGTGAAACGCATCGCCCAAGAACGCGTACGTACTCATACGGGTGGAGGTCGGCAAAAATCGTCGCGCGGCAATAAAAAAAGAATCAGAGAAATAAAAAGCTCGCAGCAAGTCGAAGGCAGCGCCGGAACGGTCGTCGCGCAGCGCAAGGTGAGAACAGCAAACGAGTAAAAAACCAGAGCAAACGAAAAGGCGGCGCCAGAGTGGCGCCCGTCGCGGCAGCCGTCGCGGCAGCCGTACACCGCGGGTGCGTGGTCTCGCGAAGAGCAAAACAAAGTAGCGAAAACATGAAGGGAATCAAAAGGCGAGGATAGAAAAGAGGGGAGGGGGGGGCACATGCAGCCCCGAGACGGGGTGCGCATCTCAGAGCAAAAAACGAGCAGGCGTTCGAGTCTGTTGCTCCTGGTTCGCGTTCGCAGAGCGAGCCGTTGTTGTTGTTGTTGTTGTTGTAAAAGATGGAGATGCGCAGTAAGAGAGGCAGGCGGAGGTCGGCGAAGTGGGGCGGGGAGTGCGTGGGGCTGGCCCACAACGACCGCCCTCCGAGGGGATTGCCCCCCTTAGTCGTTCGAGAGGGGGTTGTTCGCGTTGGCCCGTCGTCGGTAACTTGAACATATCTCCAGGAGACAAGCAGCGAATTTTTGTCGTTATTAAAATCCACCAAATCGCGGCCGCGCATACACTCGCTGTCGCACAGATCGAAATGCGCTCGCGAAAAGCAAGCTGCAATAAGGGCGGCGTTTCGGAAGCTCGACGACGACGACTCAAAGCTAAGAGTTTGCTCGCGACACCACTCGATAGCATCCTCGTCGCGCGTGGCACGCGCGGTTCGGAAGCCACGCTCAAAGTCAAGCCGACAAGGACAAGAGCAGTCCATCGACAAGCAATGGGACGCTACGTTCGAGGGCAGCGACGTCGCCAGCAGCGAGGCGCTCCCGGTCTCCGCGGCGAGCCACGCCGAATGAGCATATGGTCAAAGGTTCTTAGTCGACGCAAAAAAATTGTTCGTCTGCGGCCGTCGTGCCTTTGGCATAGGCGGGATGACGACATTCCCGCGTGATGGAAGCGTTCTCGGAGAGACGAGAGGGTCGAGGCGTTCGGCAGGAAAGTACAATTCTTCTGGCGCTGGTTCCAAGTTTCCTACGTCGCTCTGTGGCGCGCATCCACATATGAGAGGAACATAGTTGCATTATTGGATTGTGCCGCGGGCAGCTCGACGTTTTCGATTATCTCGTGGCTTCGAAAAGAACGTCGTTATCGCGTTCGTCGAACTACGAGGTGTTAAGCGTGAAGTTATCCGAGCAAGAGATGCGCCGCCGCCGTTTCACGAGAGCGTCGTAACATCGGCGTACCCTCTGTTGCGAAAAATTGCGTCTATTTGCGCAACCACACACACAAAGTGGCGCGCAGCGGTCGACGCGCGACGCGCTGCCGACTACGCGCGCGTCGCCGCCCAATCCAAGATCGAGCTGGTGCAAAGCACAACCCACACGGCGTCGTAAGCACTTTTTATTTTTTACGAATCAAGGGGACGTCGTGCGTGCAACCGTGGGCGCCGTTGGCCGCGATCAAATTGGAGCCGACCCAGGAGTATACACATCACATCCATCCATCCGTTGGACCAAGCTTGGTCCGCGCATTCCGGGGACTGGGTCGTGCGCCGTCGTCGTTATCGCGGCGATGGCCACGGAAGGGGCACTTCAACGGGAAGGACATTCGCCGCCACCGATTCCAGAATTCGAGCAGCCGACGACGACTCATCGTAAATCTTGATTGCGACGCAGACGCTGGCCTACCGTCGTCCGATGATGATGAGGGGAAAGTCAATGAGGGTAAGCATGATCTGGGTGAACTTGTTGAGCGTGAGTTCGTTGAGGTTCGCCTGCACGCAGTGCGGGGACTGCTGTCGCGTGGAGGGCGACGTGTGGCTGAATCCCGCGGAGGCTGCGGAGCTGCAGGCCAACGAACTGACCGACGTGCGACTCGAGGGCGGGTGGCGCAGGCTCCAGAGAGGCGAGCAGTGCGTGCTGTTGACCGAGGAGAACCGTTGCGCTGCGCACGAGGTGCGACCGACGCAGTGCCGGGCGTATCCGTTCTGGCCCCGCATCCTGAGATCCCCCGCGACCTGGGAGGCCGAACCGTGCGAGGGCATTAGTAGCGATAGTGCGCCGGTAGTCGAAGAGAGCGAGGCGACTGCCGCGGCGGCCGAATGGGCCGCTTGGCTGCGTCGATTTCCGTCCCGCCGCGCTGCGGCGGTCGCGGACACCGAGCGCTGGGCGCAACTCGTCGCCGATCTCGACCTTTGTCCGTGGGCCCGGTCGGCGCGAACGCGCTATGTTCAGTCTGACGCGACGACGCGCGACGGCGCTAGCGTTGCCATCAGGGAAGCGGTTGAAGACCTCCCCGAGGACAACCTCGCGATCGTCTTTGTGGTCTTTCCCGACCTCTGTGTGACGTCCTTTGAGACCTTCCGAGAGATCGTAGACTACGTTGAGGATGTCGAGTTTGGCGCGAGCGAAGATCCCTGCCTCGCGGACGTCGTCCAGCTCGCGGGATTCCACCCTAACTGGCTTTTTGCCGACGAGCCCGACGACGCGCCCATCCATTTCGAAAAGCGCGCGTCCGTTTGTTTTGGTTTCTTGGGTAATATTCTTCGTAGGCCGCACCCAACCGTCTCCCTGGTGAGAGCGAGCGCGATAGAGGGCGCCGCGGCGGCGACGCGCCAAATCGCCGCCGACAACGAGCGTACCCTCAACGCCATGGGCACGCCTGCGCTCCAAGCTCGCTTTAATGCCTGCCGTCATCCTCCCTCAACAACTTCATGAAGAGGCGATGCGGGTGTGTTTTTATATATGCGTGACCCTTACTTTTCTTCATCCGACGACGATGTCTTCTTCTTTTTTCTTCACGTCGTGTCGCGTGTCATGTCATGTCATGTCGCGAGCGGGCAATCACAGGAAGCCACTCAACAACAACAACAACAACAACAACAAAGGTGGTGTGAGGGCCGGTGCACCACCTTGATACTCGTCGCGCCGTGTGATGATGGGACGCACAATCTCAAGCAGTTGATCAAAAAATACACGAGGAGTGATGAGTCGGTCCGACGAAACAAGAGGGGTGTGGATGTCGGTCTATCGCCTCGCGCGCCTCTCAATTATTGTCCATTATGTGAACATATGGAGCGCGCGCGCGTTTAAACAAAAAAGACGCGCCGTGCGATATTTTTGTCGGTCGGTCGGGTGGAGGCCTGCTGCGTTACTTCGTCTCTCGCGTATTTACAAGCGGCGGCGGCGATCGCCGCCGCCGCCGCCGCTTCCTAGAGCGGCAAGTCGGTGTCGTAACCCTGCTTGCCGCCCGTCCAGCGGTAGAGACAAGAGGTCGCGTACTCCGGCGCGCAATGGGCTTGGACGTCGTCGTGCGCCTTTTGGGAGTAGGCGGCCTGGGCTGCGTGGACCTCGGCCTGCTCGGCCGAAAGGTGGGGAGCGTGGTTGGCGATGAGGTCCTTGTGGTCGTCGACCGTGAGGCGTCCGCCGCCCGCGACGAGACGGCGGCGGCGACCGGCCCCCATCATCTCGGCCCACTGCTCGCCCGACACGAAGCCTTCGACGGTCCCGCCCGAGCAGACAATCGCAGCTCGACGAGCGACTTCTTCGTAGACGTAGACGTCGCGGAAGAGCTGGAGACGGACGAAGTCGTAGTTTGTGTAGTTGTCCCCGTAGTAGGTGGCGGGATCGGCACCGCGGAAGCCAAAGAAGTAGGTGGTGGCGCGAACGCCCATCGTCTCGAGGAAGAACGTTGGCTCGGCATACCCTTCCGTCAACCCGAGATACGGCTCGAGCATGCGAAACCAGACGTAGGCGCCCGCGTTGGGATTGGTGACTTCGACGTACGGGCAGCCTTCGAACCCGTCGATGATGGCTTCCCACTTGCGATTTTGGATGATGGCGTAGGCGCCAATCCACGAGGTCGGGTCGGTGTACGGCTTTGTAGTCAGCATGTCGACGATTTGGACGTGGCCCCACCACGACCACTCCGAGTAATCGCCGTACGTAAGCGTCGTAAGATCCGACGCGATCTCGTCGATGTAGAAGCCTGCGCCGCCGCCGGGAATAAAAGACTATACTACGACGACAAATGCTTCGGACGCCGGCAGACACCGTTGGTCGCGGGTTCCGTTTTGTACACGAGGAAACCCGTCCGCGCCGCGGCCGAGTACGCTTTCGTGACCGACGTCGCCCACGACGCGCACTCTGGGATCTCGGCAACCTCGTTGCCGTTCATGCCGAAAAACTGCGGGTATACGTAGCACCCGTCGCAAATACGGCGGTTGCTGTCAGGGATCTGCGGAGTCTTGAGGACGCCCGACGGGTTCTCGGGCCAGACCATCGTCTCGATCCACGGAGAGTTGGCGGAGGTCGAGTCGGCCGAGTAGGAGACGTTGTCGAAGCCCGCGCACGACGGGAGAACGTTGCCTGGCGAGAAAAAAAAAAGGTTTAGTCTTCGAGTTGTTGATGATGATGATGATGATCGTGCATGCGTCGTCGGAAGTTATTAGCACTGACCTGGGAACCACCCCATATCCGAAATCGTAACGTCTTGCGGATCAAACTCGTCCGGGCACCCCTCCGTGAAAAATAAGTCCTTGTTCGCGTTGGCGAGCCTCTCCGAATCAGAGGACGCGTAGCCGTATGCGGGCGCTTGCATGAACTGGCAGAAGTTGCGGTTGCACGTGGTGCTCGCGAGCTCGAGGATCTTGGCGGCGATGAGCGTGACCATGCCCGCCTCGGTGCCCTTGGTCATCACGACGTTGTAGTCCTCGACTTGCTCCTCGGTCATAACGTTCAAGTACGTCAGCCACGACTTCATCTTCGGGATCGCATTCGAGTCGTCCGCGATCTCCTCGCCCTGCCACGTGTAACTCGGATAGGTCATGCGCAGGAGCGGAAACTTGACAACCGGATTGAGCCCGGTCATGTTGACGAGCGTGTTCGTGTCAGAAGGGAGACCCCAGATAATCCAGAAACTTCGGGTCGTGGGCGTGGTGCCCGTCGGCACGCACTCCATCGTCGTCTCGTTGAACTGGAAGGGTTTTTCGCCCGCGTCGGTTGCGTCGGGGTCGAAGCCATCCTGCTCGCAGGGCGTGTAAAGATATTCTCCGACGCAGCCCGCGTAGCCGCCGTAGACGCTCGCGTCGTGCTCCCCTGAGCGTGATACCTATCAGAAAGAAGAAAAGACAGCAGCAGCAGCAAGGGCTAATAACTCACAGTACATCGTCTCCTCGGGGCACTCGTTGTACTGCCCGCCCTTGTAGTACATCATGATCGCGTCGTCGACGGCGTCCATGCTTCCGTCGTCGATCGACGCGCCCGCGCACGAATCCTCGCACCTGCAAATGGATGAACGAAGAAGACATTCCCGACGTTGTTGCTCACGCGTCCATGGCAAGCGTCGCGTCCTCGCCCTTGACATCGCACCGAATGGGCACGTACTCGGAGACCCAGGCGCAATTCTTGCTGGGCCTGTGGGGGTAGCGCGTCGTCACCAGAGAAACGCACAACGCAAAAATAATTACCAAGTCTAAAGGAGCGCGAAATAAATATACAAAGCGTCGCGGGGACTCACTCTCCGTTCTTGAACCAGCTCTCACTGTCGACCGCGTTGACGGCAGCGATGACGATGGCGAGGAGAAGCATCTTGGGATTGTTTTGATTCCTTTCTATCAACAAACGTCGATTCCGTGTAAAGATCGCGAAGATCTCCGACAACGACAGAATTCTACTTAGTCGTTGAACTTAGACACTTTCGAGACATGACGCTTCGCAAATCGCTAAAAACTTCAACAAAGTATTGACTTTTGACTCGAAGAATGTCATAGAATTCTCTTTTCCCGGGAATCTTGGAAGGATTTGTGTGGCATTCGTGGCAGGCCTCAATCCTATCGACGAAGAAGGAGGACTTAAACAACAATAACACAAAGTTTAGCTTCTTTCTTTCTTTCTTTCTGCGAGATGATGATGTTCTTGATGATGATCTCTTTCCTCTTGGTGGGCTTGGCCGCCGGCGACGAGTCGTGGTACAAGCTGTCGTACCAAGGCACGAGAGAGGCATGTCTCAACGAGGTGGTGGACACGAGTCATTGTCCGGACGCCTTTCCGGTGTTCCCGGAAGCTGCGGTGGCGAACCCGACGTGCTCGTTGGCGATTGTGGGCGCCGGCACGGGAGGATTGTACATGGGCATGCGTCTCGTGGACGAGGGGATCGTCGCCGCCGCGGACGTATGCATCTTCGACGCGACCGAACGCGTCGGCGGTCGCGCGTACTCGCTCAGGTACTCGGGGCTCAACCTCGTTGTCGACGCCGGTGCTTACCGGACGTGGCCCGAGTTCACACCCGTGACCCACGCGCTGATTACCGAGTACTTGGGGCTCAACGCGTCGTGCTACGATCCAGGAGAGAGCCCTTGCGAGAAGTTCGTAATCACCGACCCGGCCACCGGCCACAACCTCGGGTTTACGGCATACATCGAGTCCATGGCCGACCGCCTTATTTCGGCGGGCGCCCGGTGGTATCCGTGGTATTACCTGAACAAGATCACGCCCGCCAACGGTACGCTCGCCCTCGAGTTCGCGAACGACGCGACCGCGACCGTTCGGTCGCCGACGTCGGGCGTCGCGGGCGGCGGCCTCGTCCTCAACGTTCCTCAACGACCCCTCCTCGAGATTTTCCGGGCCTCCGCGGGGACCTTGAACCTCGGGCTTCCGGTGTTCGAGGCGGCCCACGCCGTCCAGACGGCGATCGCGACCAAGGTCTACCTCTACTACGAGACCGCGTGGTGGCTCGAGCTCGGGCTTACCTCGGGATCGTTCCAGTTGGAAGGCGACGCTTCGAACATGGTCTTGAACGGCCGCTACCACGACGGCGACACGATCTGCGTCGCGGGCGAATGCAGCGGTTTTCTGCTCGCGGCCTACGTCAACGATTACGCCGGCCAGCTCTCCCAGTACTTCCGCCGCTTCCAGCGCGAGCGCCCCGAGCCCGTCACGATCATCAGCGACTCGACCATCGAAGGACAGATGTTCCTCGAGCACGCCCACGACCGCATCACCGAGTATCACATCTACGAGAACGTGAGCCCGAGTTACGCGGTGTTCACCGCGCAGCAACTCCTGACGACCTCCGGCCCGCCCGCGTTCGCCGTCGTGGCCACCTGGAACATCGCCACGCTCGGATCCGGCGGCGGCTGGCACGGCTGGACCGACGAGACGCTCGTCGACGCGATGCCAGGCATTTTGAGCGAAGACTACGGCATTCACGTCGTCAACGAGGCATACTCCAAGGTCCAGTCGTGGGCCGAGGGTTCCCTCGAAGTTGCCGACGCGACGCTCGCCTCGGCCTACGGCATCCCCCGCTACTGGGACGTCCCGGTGGCGGACGTGCCGCTCCACCTCGCGCAGACGGCGGCCGTCGAGTGCGCCGGCGAGGACGAGGACCCGGACGGAACGACCGCCGGCACCGCTACCACCGACGACGCCGGCGCCGGCGCGACGGTCGACGACGAGCTCTTGTGTTTTCTCGGGGACGCGACCGTCGAGCTCGCCACTGACGGCACCACCACCATTAAGCTCCGCGACGTCGTCGCCGGCCTCGAAATTGCCACGGGATTCGGTACCGGCGTCGTCCGCCGAGTCCTCGAGCACCGCGTCGGCGCCGAGGTGGAAGTGGTTGTCGTCGACACGGTGGCTGGCGAGGTCGTTGGGACCCCGACGCACCCCGTCTTTGTCGGGGGTGAGTGGCGCGAGATCGCCGAGACCCTCCGGAACGGCCACTTCGGAGGAGGAGACGGCGTCCGCGTCGAGACCCGCTACGTGGACGCCTTCTACAACCTCGAAGTCGAGGGCGCGGGCAACGCCTACCTCCTTAACGGCGCCCTCATCGCCTCCGGCCTCGGCGACAACGTCGACCTCAACCTCCAGTTTCCGCGCCAGAAGATCTGGAAGGACCGCGCCGCCAAGGCCGCGGCCTAGGCCGTCTCCTCCTAAGCACCACCACCAGCAGCAGCAGCAGCCCCTGCTTTTGCCGCCCCGTCTATTGCTGCCTCATCAAGTGTACGTACATTAACAGGACGGCGGCGGCGGCGGCGCCGCGTAAGTGTCGAGAAAGCCGAGGAGCGGAGGCGTGGCGAGGTCGGGTCGGTCGTCGAAGGGACAGTGAGCCGTGTTTTCGAGCGCGACAAAAGACGTTTTGGGCCGGACGTCAGGAAGATTCTGGAAGAAGGACCCTATGGGGCCGTTGATGGGCGTGATCTGGTCCTTGACACCCCAAAGGACGGCGACGGGGAGGTCGGGTTGAATGAGCGGGACGAGGTCTTCTGGGCGAGGACCCGGATCTCCAGTGAGAATCGTCACAAAGGCCTCGAGCGCGCCGTCGTCTCTTGCGGGCGCCACAATCATCTCGACCAAAGCATCGTCGACCCGGCTCGGATCTGCGTAGACGCCGGGCAACAGAAGAATCGACCTCACAGTCTCTGGATCGGCTATCTTCTCGAAAAGCGGCTTGGCGAGCGGCGAGCAGAGGACCAAATCGAGGATCAACAAAAATGGCGCCTGGAAGAGCCACGACACCACCTCGGACGCCGAACGCGGCCGCGCTTTGGAATTCATTCCGATAGCGCAGTTATACAGAGCGACGGCCGACGGCCGACATCGCGTCGCCGCCGCCAGACACACCAAACTACCGATCGAGTTCCCAACGAGTGCCGCGGGCTCCTCGAGGCTCTCCACGAACTCGGCAACCTGCTCCGCCCACAGGTCGATCGAGTACTCAAGTCGCGGCTTCTCGCTCTCCCCAAATCC
The DNA here is from genome assembly GCA_029834535.1 of Chrysophaeum taylorii. NCBI lineage: Eukaryota > Pelagophyceae > Pelagomonadales > Pelagomonadaceae > Chrysophaeum > Chrysophaeum taylorii. The sequence continues at coordinate 7,170 of JAQMWT010000037.1, read as the reverse complement.
TAGTAAGTTCAGCGCGTACACCTTGCGACCGCTCTCGGCGAGGGCCGCACTCGTCGCGCGCCACTGCGCCGCGCACGCCCCGAATCCGTGGACCAGCACCACGGCGCTCGACCCCGACCCGTACTCCGCCACGGGCGTCTCGTACCCGCGAAATGCGGCGAGCGCCAGCAACCGCATATTTCTTCTTCTTCTTCTTCTTCTTCTTCTTCAAGTATCGATAAGTACAGGATACTTCTCGATCAGTGGCTGTCGCATGCACGTGCCGACGATCGGCAACAGAGGTATACGCGCGGAGATGTGGGAGGCGATTTCAGGCGACGAATTCCTGCGGCAGAGTTCTAAGACTCCGAATCTCAAGTTCGGTACGACCAATTTGCGATTCTGCCCCCAACTCCTCCTCCTAACGGCGAGCTTTGGTGATGATCATATGCCTGAGATGGCGTTTCTGCCCAACTCCTCACGGCGAGCTTTGGGACTTCCGACGTCAGCTCGAAGTTGGCGCGAGGCACGGCGGCTTGGGAATCTGGATGGTGTTGTGTTCATCGACCTTGTAAAAGCGTTTGGCTCGGTTTCGCGGGAGTTGCTCTGGCAGAACTTTGGGGTTTAAAACTAAAGCTCGCCTCGCGCGTGATGATGTGATGACTGACTGACTTTATCGCACCCACGCCCGTTTCTCCGCTTCCCCAGAGGTAGCGAAAACGTCGATCGAGACGATCGACGTCAAGCAGCGCGACGAAGTCCTCAAATCGGTGTTTGTCGTCCTGAAAGTGGCGGCCCTGTCTGTCTATATCGTTTTTTTTTTTTTTGGGGGGGGGGAACTTCAGTCGCTCTGAGCGACGACGCGAGCTCCTTTGCCCAGATCAGCACTCAAATCTTCTCGCTCATGTTCGAACCACGCAGCGCGACGCAGTGAGCAATCGACGCCACTGTGCCCTCGCGAGTATGGGAGGTCGGCGATGAGCCGCAGGAGGCAGGCGCGCCAGACTTGATAGCCGCAGTACAGGCCCCGGTCATTTTGGAGGAGAAGTCTTCGATACTCAAAGAACACTTATCACCCGATATGAGGTGTCGTCTTGGTTCGCAGTAGCCTGTTGGTCGTAGGTGTGGTGGGCGACGTCATATGGTCGTCCCCGCGGAAGAAGATCGCCGACCTTTAGTCGTCTTCGTCGACAACCTCGTGAACAATCAACTTGTTGACGGCAATGAGAAACCTCGTGCGGGCGCAGCATGAAGTAAAAGCGATAGAACTTGACAACGATCTCGTCCGCGCGTCGGATCACGAAGAAGTTCCCGCTGTCGGGCCATTCGGGGCTCACGGTAATGATATCGTTGTAGTGCTTGCATATTTTGAACTAAGGGGCGGTTAAGGCTACGCCGACTGATCGGAGACGCTAGAGAGCTTGTGCCCGACGCAGTCTTATCAATGTACCCCGATTGCTCATTGACAAGACGGTGGCGGTCGCCTGGCGCGGCGCGCACGCGAAGCGCGAATCGTTGTCCAGCGCACTGTCCAGCCTTCCGACGGACCGCGACTAGGACCCGCATACCTATCTACGCCCTTCAGGCAAATCCTTCATACCCCACACAACACACCAAAACCTTCAAGCACCACGCACCCTCCCCTCTTAGCAGTCAACCTTTTATAGATATAGCGACATAACAGGACGAACGAGCTCGCACGCCGGGGTGTCACGAACCCTCGGGGCGGAGCATGGGTCTGACCGTAAGACGCGGCCTTTATCTTTCGCAGTCGCACGATTGCCGTTGCGGATTCGCGACGCTTCTATCCCGATTACGTCCCGACCCACCTTTTTACTCGCCATCTCAGCCACTCGATAGTTGGCTACATGTTAGCTTGGCAATATCGCTGTCAAAGAATCAGCTCGGCATGCTAACATTACGCCAAGCATAGGCACCAGCCTTCCAGATGTGTGTCTCGAGAGGTGTGCGATACCACGCATGCTCGCTTGACAGCCGTCTGAATACTTTTTAATGGAACTGCAGTACCCAGCATTGATCAGCGACGGCGTTTTGGTTGGTGTTGCTTTGCTAATATGTTCTTGTGCCCATCGCCACGACAATGTCTACCCGCGGTCACCAGTAGCGGGCGGTTACATTCGCATTTTCAGCGGCAACAACAACATGTCTAGCAACAGCCGCGACTCATATTCATTGATGTTCGCAGCTCGTTATTACTGCAGCCGGCGCTCCAAGTCGAGTATCGCACATAAAGCGCGATAGGCTTTGGTCGTCACAACGGGGTGTACTCCACTTTCTGTCATAATCATCGTGCCGCTCGATACCAGCAACTATATATCTGCTTGACGACCCCTAGATAAATGACGCTCAGAATATTGCTCAGTCGACGTCGTTCCCAACTACTACTACTACTCTCTTGAATGCCACCGAATTTGCCATTTCAACATGGCAAAATATTGAGCGGTTGCTGATGACATTGTGTGTTATGCGCATGGCCTGGCACCGTCGGCATCGTGCCGCTACTCTTGTGTTTTTTATTTTATCGCGGAACGCGTCTGATGGACGACACCAACACGCCCATAAGCCCGTTCCCACGGGAAAGGAAGTCGCCGACATCAACATGCGAAAACGTCAGCGACCACATGAGTAGAAGCTCAAAACCGTCGAGAGATCCCAGGCTATCCCTTGGCCACAGATTTATATTTCTTGGCGGCGAGATAGCGACAACTGTTTCTTCGACAGGAGATACCACCGTCGTCACCTCGGCGGGTGGGATTAAATGGGGCATCGATGCCGACTGCGGCTATGATGCGGCAGCCTTCATGAAGAATGTCAGTGTTATCTGCGAACACGCATCATCCAACTCCCCGGTCTCGTTTTTCATTGCCATTTGCCGACTTCTTCTTTCATGTTTTTTCGCGCACGTCGCTACTCCTGTTGTTCTTAAAAGAACGAGCCGATAATGCGCAGTACCAGACCGAAATAAGCTTGGAAGCGCCCTATGGTGGTGATATTTGGTGTGAAATGACGCGGTTGTCGTGCTCTTCCTCAGCGTGTCTTGCTGCTGGATGTAACAAGTCGCGTCCTGAAGCAGCACCTCGGTACTACGCTCTTGCAGTCAGATCCTGCGGGTCTAGCCCAATGTGGTGCGGCATTTGAATAAGAAGACAGTCAGGCACCTATTATTCCGGCGGAGGTAATAAAAGAAATAATGCGCTTCGGCTTCCGCTGCACCGAGCCTGGTGTGGAGATGACGTCGCGAGAGCGGCGGCGGTGAGACGCTCGCCGAACGACGAGAAGGGGGGAGCCACGAGCCAGCAGACCTGGACGGGCAAAGTCCGAAGATCCGCGCTATATATACTCTAGGGCCACCAGGTGCGGGCGTGCAGCACGAGACCGTCGCGGCTCCTTGGTTGGGCGTTCGGCTCCCCCGACGCGTGTGCCATTCTGTAACACTGGACTCTCACCGCTGGCATCATTCATTCTCATCGTCATCATCATAAGTCTCCAGACCAAGCGCAGTGCGAAGTTGGTCGAGTGAATGGATTGATACGCGTCCGCAACGGGGAGGTTGATGGGGTGGACGGTCTCTTCAGGACTGATCATCACATGGTCCGCCTCCGAGCACATTGCGTATAATCTCTTCTCGGATCCCTCGACCGACGCGCGAAAAAAATCCAGTTGTCCCCGAGGAATCGTGAGACAGACACGCTGGTATTAAAGCTGCTGCCGTGTTGATTCTGGCGCCGCCGCTAGACTACTACAGTGCGTCGTCGTCGAACTTCGACGCTGAAGTAAGTGCACAAATGTTCCGCGGCCGTCATGTAGCTGCGCTCGGAGCGCGTGCCTCTTCTAGGACCGACCGAAGAGCAGTGGCAAGCGCGTCACAGTCAGTCACAATCAGCCAGGTCTCTGCTGCGTCGACGACGTTGTTGTTGTATATGGGAGGTAGAATAATTCACACGCTGGTGCGAGTTTAATCAACCCACGAGCTGCTGAAAAAAATAGTTTGGCGTGGACGGCATGGACCCCACGTCCCTGCTGCGTCTGTCTCTGTGTGGACAAACAACTTTGTCAAAGTATGACGGCAGGCCAAAGTTCAAGTTCAAAGTTCAAGTTTCCGTTAGTTGTGGTAAATCAAGATGAACGTCGAACTATATGTCCGTTGAAGGAAGGAAGGAAGGAAGGGTTTTTTTGAGATGTGGGTGGTGTTGTTCGCCGTGGCGAGCGGGCTGCAGCCAAGCGTCGTCGTCTCGAAGCCGGTGCATTATTTGGATGATGATTCGGCGATCGAGTGCTCGCACTTCGAGGAGTGCTCGGGGTGCGCCGTGAGAAGTTCGCTCGCGGCGACGCCGACGGCCCTGCGGGCCCGCGGTCGGCTGGAGCCACTTCTCGGGCGTCGGCTCGAGGTGGTGGTCGGGTCGCCGCGGCGGTGGCGCACGCAGGCGCGGCTCGCCGCGGCGCCGCCCCTCGAGGCCAAGTCCTGGGACGCGGGGGCGCGACTTGGACTATATTTGGGCGGAACGCACGAGGTGTCTTCGATCCCCGAATGCGAGGTCCACGCCGCCGCCGTCAACGCGGCCGCTCGGGTGGTGGAGACCGCGTGCGATGATGCCGGGGCGCGCGGGGGGGAAGACCTGCGCTACGCGCAGTTTCAGGTCGAGCGGTCTACGGGCAAGGTGGCTTTGTGCCTGGTCTGGAACCGAGAGAACGCCAAGGAAGCTGCGCCCGTATTGCCACGACTCGTGTCGCGGCTGTGGCCTCGCAAAAATAAGAAAACCCACGAGACGTGGGCATCGATCTGGGTGAACTACCGGGGTTCGGGCGGGGGGAACGCGATTCTCGCGCCCAACGCTTTTCGCCTTCTAAGAGGCCGAGAGTTCGTCGAGGAAAAGCTCTTTTCGTCGCCGAGCGACCTCGTCGACACCGACCTCGAGCTCAGCTTCTCGCCCCAAGTGTTCCGCCAGGCTAATCTCGACGCCTTCGCTCGACTCGTGTTGGATCTGGCGCGGTGGGTTCCCGACGGCGCGATCGTCTGCGAACTCTACGCCGGCGTCGGCGCGATCGGCTTGTCTCTGCGTCCACGATTGGGGGAGCTCCGGTGCTCGGACGGCAACCCCCACGCGGAGCGGTGCTTCGACCTCGCGGCGAGAGCGCAGGAGGCGAGAGCAGACCGTCTCTGCGAGGCATCCTTCCTTCCTTTAGAAGCCCCCGACGCCTTCGATCTCGACGCCCCGGGCGCCGACGTCCTCATCGTCGACCCTCCTCGCAGAGGTCTCGACCCCGAGGTCCTCGAGGCCCTCACCACCGACGACGACAAAGTCGCCTCCCTCTCCCGGCTGATCTACGTTTCCTGCGGCTTCGACGCCTTCGAGCGCGACCTCGCGGCCCTCGCCCCCCAGAAGAACGCCAAGTGGAAGCTCGTCCACGCCCAAGCCCACGTCTTCTTCCCCGGATCGGACCACGTCGAGACCCTCGCCGTATTCGACCGCTCCTCGCGCAGGGGTAAGCAGCAGCGGCGCCGTGCACGTAGGTCATATCATAAATCCTTTGGTTGAAAAAAAAACTAGGCCTTTCGACGAAGAGAGGGGGGTATTTTGCTCAGCAGTCTTCCGTATTTTCTTTTCAGTTCAAACGAAAGAAGATTAAGAAGAACACGCCGTAATGTAGGGAAAAAGCACTCACTCACGAGTGATCGTGCAGGAAAGAAGAAGAAAAAAGATTAAAGATAAAAAAAAAACCGAAACGTGTAGTCACCCCCCTTTCTAACTTTTTTTTTTTTGTTTTTCAACCAAAGCCCTGCCGCGCTGCCCCCCTAATATGGCGGCAAATATCCGAGTTGTGGTGTCACTTTCACCCGTGCGCGGTCCCGGCCCCCGCGCGACGCGGATCGCGGCCATCGGCGCGACATGGGGACGGCGTCTCCGCGTGGCCATCCTCGTGTGCGCCGCCCACGAGGACGCGCCGGCGAGCCGCGAGGCGGCGCGCGAGGCGGGGATGGCGATCTGGGAGCTTCCCCCCCGCGAACACTCGCCGCGTTTTTCCCAATTTCGGGCGCTCAAGTTTGCCGTGCAGCAAACAAGCGAGGAGTGGCTGTTCTGGGCGAACGACCATACCTTTGTCGTCGCCGAAAATCTCGCTTGCTACCTATCGAGCCTTGACTCTAATCGAGTCCGCTACGTCGGCTCGAGGTTGTGGGGCCCCTGCTGCGGCGTCTTCAACAGCGGCGCCGCCGGATTCGCGCTCTCGCGAAAGGCCTTGGCGGCGCTCGACGACGAGTGGCACCGACCGCGCGAGCGGTGCGATCCAGACGACGACAGAGCCCACGTAGGGACGTGCTTGCTCGCGATCGACCCTACTTACGGATCACCCGTCGACACGCGCGACCCCGACGGCGCCGAACGCTTTAATGTCTACGGACCCGTCCGCCTCGCGATCGGCGCCGTCGACGACTGGTTCAAAAACAAAAAACGTCGAGTCCACGGCGAAGTTGAAGAATACGGCCCCGACGCCGTCTCCGCCGACGTTGTTACCTTCCACTACGTCGCAGCCAAGGAGACCCGCCTCCTCGACCACCTCATTCACCACAAAAACGACAGACACGACCTCCAACGCCGCTGGCCCAAGTCTCCCGACCTCGGCGGCTACGCCGTCGGCTGGCCAAACCGACCCGACAAACAGCGCCTCGTCTCCCGCCTCCTCGACAACATCCAAGTTTGTCGTCCCAACGACGATCTTGTGTCATGACATGACAATAATAATCTCGTTCTTTAAGAGAGTATGCTCCTGGGAGGGAGGCGAAGAACGGAGAGATCACCCACCACCGACGTGTGCTTTCTTTCGTAGCTCTTGATTGAGAAACTTTCTTCGCGCAACACTGGCTATAGAGCGCGCTGCCGCCGGCGCCCGTCGACGAGAGTATCTGAGGTTTGCCAGGTGCCCAAGGTGCGGCTCCTCCCGGGCGACCCGCGTGCACAACAACCATCAGCTGATGGCAATCTTGATGAATCCAATCCACGCGCCTCTCACCCCCACGACCAGGAATAGTAGCCGCCACCCACAACGACGACAACAACGTGGCTAAACGAGCCTCAGACGCGGCTAATAATTGAGAGAGTATACGTCGTCACCCCTTGGCGCATTTCTTTATATTTCGCTTATTATAAGGATGGTCTCCACAACCTGCCATAT